>CAIGRL010065060.1:0-14159 GCA_903798325.1 Fraxinus xanthoxyloides | reverse complement strand
ACAATTGTCCATAAAATTTGTTTCTATTGCCAAAAAAAAAAAAAAAAATTAACCTGGAAAATCCATTTCCACAAAACCAAAGAAAAGCACACGTTAGAGACAAAATCAAGAAAATCAATTGCCTTGAAAAAAAGTATATCAAACAAGACAAAAATGGAGGTTGGAATTTCTTTTCCATTTTCCATCAAGATTTTGAGAGAATTAAAAAGGCCCTTAAGAAATTTTAAAACTATTAAAAAAAAATTATAATAAAAAACAAAATTAAACAAAAGGAAATTATGAAAATTAAATAAAGAATATAAATATTATTTAATTAAAATTGAAAATAAATAAATTATCAAAGAATATAAATATTATATTATTAAATCATAAAAAATAATTAAAAATAATTTTAAATTAAAAAGAAAATTACAAAAAGGCCTTGGACCGACTGTTAACTAACGGTCAACATGGCCGACTGTTTCTCGCAGAAAATGGCGAGTCCAATAAGATTAAGCTTTAGAAATACAAAATATACATAAAAATCAATCTCATAATCTAAAAAATAAAAATAAAAAATTAACCTTGTTGAAGATAATGATTGGTGTGTGATGGTTGCCGCTGCGTTTGACTGTGAGGATGCCTATTCGACTGCATTACTTTGAAATGACTTTTTCCTCCTTTAAAATGGTAGAAGATAAAAGAGTATTTTTGAATTTTGGTACATAGCCTTTTACAATATTTAATTATTTATTTAGTGGTCAAAAGTCAAAATATAATGGTAGAAGATAAAGAGTATTTTTGAATTTTGGTACTTAACTTAGCCTTTTACAATTTTTAACTATTTATTTAGTGGTCAAAAGCCAGTATCAAAATATTGAAAGGACACTCTGGAATAATGAACCAGGCATGGCAATCAGGCAATGTGCTTGATGAAAATATTGACAAAGGGGCAATTGCTTCACTTGGCCTAAAGTTGAACGATTTTTTTTGTCCATGGCATTTTCTCAATCTATTGTATGTGTGAAAAATCGCCATCTGTTTTCTGCTCTTTTCTCTAAATTTCAACCCTATTCTTCATCGCCACCACATATTTTGGACGATGCATTAGTATCAGCCGCCGTCTCAATCCTGAAACACCACCGCTCAAAGTCGCGGTGGTCCCACCTCCGCTCCCTCCTTAGTACCACCAGTAACCTCCTCAACCCGTCTCAGTTTTCCCAGATTACCCTTGAAATCCGCAACAATCCTCGCCTTGCCCTCCGTTTCTTCCATTTTACTCTTAGTAATACTCTCTGCTCCCATTCTCTCCTATCCTATGCTGCCATAATTCACGTTCTTTGTCATTCCAGGCTTAAGACTGAGGCCAAAAGCTTAATTCGGTTAGCCTTTAGAAAATTCCCAGAAGCCCACCAGCCCAGTTCTTCAAGCCCGGCTCCCATTTTGGAAATCCTGATAAAAACATATACGACCTGTGGTTCTGCACCATTTGTTTTTGATTTGTTAGTCAAAGCTTGTTTAGAGTCGAAAAAGATTGACCAAGCTCTTGAAATATTTAGAATGTTGAACTCCAAGAATGTGTTTGTAAGAACTAGTACTTGTAATTCTTTGATTGAGTTGGTGTCCAAGAGTCGAGGTTGTTTTGCTGCATATGATCTGTATGAGGAAATTTTTTGTTTTGATGGTAAAAATGGTGTTTACCATAGGAGAGGAGTAAAGGGCTTTTTTCCAAATGTAAATACGTTTAATGTATTGATGGTTGCATTTTACAGAGAAAAATTGGTGGAGAGTGTGGAGGAGGTATGGAAAGAAATGGGAAGAGTGGTTTGCAGACCGAATTCATATAGTTATAGTGTTCTAATGGCAGTGTATTGTGGCAATGCGAGAATGGAGGATGCCATGAGGGTATGGGAGGAAATGGAGAAAAAATGTGTGAAGCGTGATGCAGTGGCTTACAATACACTTATTGATGGGTTTTGTGGGATTGGAGAGCTTGGGAGGGCCGAAGAGATTTATAGAGACATGGTAATGAGTGGTGTGGAGAGTACTTGTGTTACTTTTGAGAATCTCATAAATGGGTATTGTAAGATTGGGGATGCTGATTCTGCAATGTTATTATATAAGGACATGTGTAGGGAAGGTTTTAATCCAGATAGTTTGACGGTTGATGCATTTACTAGGGTGCTCTGCGATAAGGGCGACAGTTCTACTGCTTTGGATGTTTTGATGGTTCTATCAAGGAAACATGATGTTCTTCCGAAGAAGGAGACTTTCCAAGTTTTGATAAAGTGTTTTTGTCACCAGGGGAAGATGGAAGAGGCTTTAAGGCTTCAGGCAGAGATGGTAGGGAAAGGATATGAACCAGATTCAGAGACATATGGTGCTTTTATTGATGGGTATTTGAAACAAGGGAATGAAACAATGGCTGGTAAATTGAGGAAAGAAATGCCCAATGAGTAAGTTTCCTGGGAGGAGAAATAGAGATGATATCATTCTTCAAGTTTACACGATTTGCAGCACCTTTGAGCAGTTATTTTGCTGGAAAGTGCAAGCTTCTAGTTGAAGCAATGTAAGTTGCTGGCAATCTTCTAGGAGCTTGGTCTTATAAATTTTGTGTTTTATATTTTATGATGAGAGCATAATTCCTTGAATACCTGCTAACAAGATATTTTTCTTAGACTGTGGACCTTTATGAATTGAATTTTCATTAACATATGGAATCTGACAGTATGATTCTTGACATTTTCAAAATGTTTATTGGCGTTTATCTATCATATTTTGCAAATGCTAGGCGCATGGATGAAATCCGACAGAATGTTGATTTAATGTATATTCTACATCTTGAAACCAAGTCAACTTTGGTGCCACTTTAAGATAATGAGATGAATGAACAAAAAGCACTAATGCCTAATCCAAGGAAAGACTCAGGTTATCATATACCTCGGAGACCCTAACATGTCACATTTCAATATTTGTACTGGTTCACTTAGTGTATATCATAGTTATAAAACCCGGCCCGGACCGGTCGGCCGGGAAACCGATGATCCTGGCCCTTGCCCGGGCCGGGTCGATTAATTTAATTGGAATGTACATGACTCGGTCAAAAATCGACTTTGACCGAGTTAACCGGCGGTTTTGACCAAATTAACTCGACCGGTTTACTGGTTTTCAAAATTGTCTTTTAAAATTTTGGGGTCCAAGGAATTGAACCTCGGACCTCTAAGTAAAACAATTAGTTCCTCACCATTAGAGTTGTAGAGCACTTTAATTTTTCTATTTACAATAAGTTATACGTATCCATGAATCATAAGTATTTTTATAAAAACTTTGATCAAATATTTTACTTTATTTTATTGAACTAAATAATTAGTGAAAATAATTTTAAAAATATATAATTTTGCCTAAAATTTTTTTTATACTTTAATTTTTTTATAGATTTTTATGCAATAACCCACCGGTCCAACCATTGACCGGTTCAACCAGCAACCCGAGACCCAATACCTTGTCCGGGTCGAGTCTAATAACTATGGTGTATATAGTTTAAGATGTATGTTGTACTGATTCACTTATTAGTGTATATAGTTTAAACTATTATGTCGAGTTCATTAAATAATATAATCCAATTCCAACCCTGAGGGCATGCATCTAAGCTCTTCATTGAGCTTCATATTACTTTTGCTTCTATTTTTATTATTTAATAATGTTAATTTCTTGCTAGATCTACCATTAATGGTAGTGTATGTGGTCAATCAAGTATTTTTGAAGCCTAAAGTGTATGCTTGCACATAATCAATAGACCTCTATGGCTGCTGCTGATATTTATTTTGAGGAGAAATTTCTTAGTGATCTAATACAACAGTATAATGTCTGGTAGTTATGTGGTCAAAATATTTTCTTGGTTTATGAATTTGATAGTTGCCCCTGCACTAATGCTTCTCCACCTGGATGTTTGGGGTCTGTTCAGGTGTTTTTTGCTACTAATAACTAACGAGAGATACTGCTGGAAAAGTCTGCTGAGCCTGAAATTAATGAAATATATTTTTCTACTTTTGTAAGTTTTTATTTTATTGGGAAGATTGTATAGCATATATTAAATTTTTCACGTGTCTCAATATGCTAAATCTTCAAACATTTGCAAGTTTTCTGTTGTTCATTTTGAATTGTATCACCAACCTGTAAAACTTCTCTTGATGACAGTGCATCCTGCTTCGTATCTTAGCTGTTTTCTGCTAAATGGCATTTCTAGTGGGAACTAATTTTGTAGACATATGGACTTCTGGTTGGAGGATCTAGGCCATTTTTATATTAAAGATTCTAAATTCTTCGACATATATTGGATCCAACATCTTCTGTTCTGCTTGCTGTTTTCATCGCAACTGTAGGTTTGGCTCTCTCAAATATGTGGAAAAGCCTAGATTGGTGGTGGTCCTAGTGGAGCTTGTTGGTTACCAAAGTTTCCTTGGAAGCTAAACTCTTCGTCTTTGGGCATCTTTAGTAATAATGTGTCTATAGTTTGCATTTGTGTATTTTATAGTTGCATCGGGTACAATAATTTATTTGGGAACTCCGCTTTAAATAAAATGAAGATGATTGAAATCAACATAGACTCCTAAACACATTTTCATACTGTATAATGTATACTGTGATCTCTAATTTTGATATCCTTAGTATTGTTCATAATTTCCTTTTTAGTGAAACAAATAAAGGAGTTCAGTTCCCGGAAATATTAACACGGAAACACTTTTCATTGGTTTAATTGATGGAACTTAGTAAGAATCTAGTTGGTGATCTATATATTATGTTCATCAGAGGCAGCTCTTATTGCAAGTCTGCAACTTGGACGTTTCTCACTTATTTTTGTACAACATAACAATAGGGCTTACAAGAGTGAAGTAAGAACAACTGATGCAAAAGATTACTATTTCTCAACATTAGCATATAATGTAGAGTCTTGCAACGGAACTTCTCATAGCTGGAATTCCATATTACTTTTCAAAAGAATAAAGGGGTCCCCCTCTATGTTTTGTTATGTTTTCATTGAGCTTGTTTTACTTAATGTGTAGCTTTTGGAGGGGCAAGTAATTGTATTTTCCATGCGTGTTGTCTTATGCGGCTGTTCTAACTTCTAGAATTAAAAGAAATTACATATTACTACTTTTTTCCAGGATGGGGGCCATGCCGTGGGGTCTTCATCAGAATATTTTCATTATTCAATTACAATTCCAGCGAGACTTGTGGTTTTTTGGTTGACTGCCATAGTGATTCAAGCATGTTTGTCTTCATGCCTCTTGTTGTGGGGGAAGGGACATGGAAACATGCACCAGGATTTCTTTGACACAAAAAAAAAATTTATTCAAATTTTCATAGTTTACTGTATAGGAATATTTTTCCATAAAATTACCTCCACCACATATGTACAACATCCAACTGACTACTAATTCTAGAATCCCATGTTTTTAGATGATAGAGAATTAATGTCAGAGAGCAGGAAGTAGCCAAAGATTGAAAAGAGATGAAGCCACTGAGAGAAGCCATGACAAGAATGCCATTGTGGCAGATATCTGATATCTACTGCATAACCTTTGAGGACAAAATGTTTCATCGGCTCTGAGCAGAAGATCAACAAGGCTTGCGCTCGAGCTGGCTGCAGCTAATGTGAGAATGGACAAAACCTATTTATTGAAACAAACTTTGTTATGCTTTAAAACTAGTATCTCTATACATGGATCAGAGAACAGGAATTACCAAGTCTCCTACAACAATGACGAGCAATATTCCCAACTGACGAATTGAGCATTTAACCAGGATGGTGTATGCATCGAGGAGCGCCAAAGTGAAACTCCAAGGTATGACCAAGCCCATGACTGTTACCAAGAAGCTGTGATTTTAACGTGGAAACAGAAGAAACTTATTGCATTTTCCTAATGAAGACATAATGTATGAGTCAGGAAATAATAAGTTGGCTGGCCTTTCTACCCAAAACCATAAAAGGTAAAAATAACTTAACTGTATCATGTTGTTACTAGTATAAACTTTGACAAGTGGAAGAGCTTTTCATTCTGTTGCTGCCATTATAATAGCCTTATTCTGCCATAATATTAGCCTTATTTTGTTTGTGCATGAGTATTACGTTAAATATATAAAAACAAGCTGTAGTGATTCCTTGTAATTTTGTGGGACCAGATTCCCTATAGTACCTCTCTCCATTTGTGTTGGTGTTTTAGACAGTAGGTTTGGCATATTTGTTGCTCAATGTACTTATCTTGTGCTCAATGCTCTTTAACCATTCAATATCAGGAATTGCAAGCTAACCTATAGCAAAGGATCGTGTCCTGAAATTTACCCCTTAAGTTTTGAAATGGCGAATGACGAATAAATCTGAGGGATTTCTAATGTTTATCTTTCAGATATATTGATGATCATACGTTTAAAGAACAGAAGGTAACTGCTGGCGCAGATGGGGATGTAAATCTACATGCAAAGATGCATATGCAGAAAGAATTGTATCAGTACTAAAATTTACCAAAAGGCTGTATAGCTGTAGAACCCAACTCCTAATGACATGAAGAAAAGAGAAGCTGAAGAGAAGATGATCTGACCAAGTCTCAGAGCAAAGCTTGCACACGTTCCTACAGAACCCGGCACAGAATCCATGGCCATGTGACTTGTTTCAAGGGATCTAAATCGACAGAACCACCTCAAGGAAAGATGGTGATTGCCTTTTTTTGTTTGCAAACTCATTATATGCTTTGAATTGAATTCTAGATCTTTCCAAACTTTGCACCAAACCCATCACTATGTTCTTGAACATAATTCACCAATCTGTGCATTCAAGAATTCTCAAGAAGTTCGTTTCATATCATGCTACTTTTATAAGACAGCTTAAGTGATGATCGGACTATAAAAGAGTCGATATGGAAAAAAAGGGAAATCTGTGGTAGGAGCATGCGTGTGAGTTACTTCAAGTGTACTTGTTTTCTGTCTTGAAAGTTCTGTTCTTGTTGGAAGATTTGGATGTCTGAACTGAGTGCTTTACTGAATTTTGATTCATGAAGTGCAATGTTTTGTTGGTTGAAAATGAATTTCAACGTGTAAAAATTGCTTTAATCATGTTGGATTTGACACTTTGATTTCCTTACCTTTTCCATTTTTTTCTTAAATAAATGTCCATCGTTTGGTCACTGCCGACATTAAAACTAACTATTGCTTGATCATGAAAAGTATGCGATAATTATTTATTTATTGTGGTTGTGGTTGTGTGTATTATTGCTAGCTAAAAGAAAAGACAAGTCCTTAGTTGGGCTCCTAATCTGAACGTGATATATATTATAACCACGGAATGCAATGTGCTATCATGTAGCAAAAAGAAAGGACATGGACCATCTACCATGGGACCTCTTTTTAACTGGGATTCCTCATAGCCTAGATGGTTCGAGGAGGATTAGTGGCTGGAATCACACTTTGATGTGTATGGCATACTTGTAATTTCACACAAATTTGTATCTTGGCGATAAAACTTGTAAAGAATTGATGGCCTATTTAATTTCTTGACAATCATTGCATTTCTAGAGTATTTATACAGGAAAAATTGCAGTTACTGTACCAAATCTTTTATTTTCATTTGGTATCAAACTTTATTCAAATATTTAATTTGTGCTATCCATGATATCGAATCTTTTAAAATGTCACAACTGAAATCCGAATGAGAGGACACTGTTAGTTTGATCGTTGGTTGACTTTAATTTTAACCAAATTAAAAAGGTTAAAATGACAAAATTATATTTTTCATAAAAACATAATTATGATAATTAAATTTTTAAAATTTAAGATAAAAAATCTGCACTCCTTCCACATCTTCTTTATCCCGCCAATCCCACCAAGCAAAACCGGTAGCCAACACCACCTCCGATTGGAACACAGACTGACGGACAATGTACGAGGCCAAATAAAGGTCCTCGGCGCCGATGAGAGACTGGACACGGCTGTGGAGGTTGAGGCGAGAACCAATAAGGCCAGAGGTAGAGTCGGGAAGACGAGGCTTATTGGGGTCGTTGGATTTTGGTGGGGAGGGATTGAAGAGTAAGGCATAGAGCCCCCGGGGGCTCAATGCGTACGCGGTGCTTGCGGCGACGATGCTCTGCAACTGCCTCCTCGACGAAGGTGAAACCGTAGGAACATTCATGTGTAGATCATGAGGTAGTAGTTTTAAATTGATTATTTAAGATATTTGCGGTGGAATTAGGGGATTGACAGGGTTTGATGTCGGCGGAAGCGGGGGAGGACTGGTAGGGGGATTGAGTTTTTAGGTGGTGCTGCAGTGTCGGCCGCTTGTAGTGGTGGCGGTTTTGGGGGAGGGGGTGGGTGTGGGGATAGTGGAGAAGACGATGAATAGTGCTCATATTTTTTTGATTTGATTATTCAGAGATTATAATTGTGTTTTTTTGTTTAAATGTAAAGTTACAATTTTATTCTTTTAGAATTAGTCAAAATTATGATCAACGTTAATTCTTTGATCAATTATCAGTTTCTTTCTATTTGAATTTCAGCTGTCATATTTTGAAATGTTTAATATCGTAATTGACACAAATAAAAGGACAAAATTTACTACTAAACAAAAGATTTAATACTGTGGCTATAATTTTCCCGTTCATATATTCATAATCTTTCTATGCCTGTACCTTGAGGAAGAGTATGGAAAAAAAAACATTAAGTTCCTATTTGGTTTTCTAAGAGCTGTTTGGTACGGCTTAAAATTTAATTAAAATTGAAAATATGGCCGTTATTGGGTCTCACACGTCTAATAAAAGTCAACAATAACGATTATATTTTCAATTTTAATCTGATTTTAATCTCTACCAAACACCCTCTAAATTACATTTATCAATGCACAGCAGAGATTCAATACATCGNAAAATTTACTACTAAACAAAAGATTTAATACTGTGGCTATAATTTTCCCGTTCATATATTCATAATCTTTCTATGCCTGTACCTTGAGGAAGAGTATGGAAAAAAAAACATTAAGTTCCTATTTGGTTTTCTAAGAGCTGTTTGGTACGGCTTAAAATTTAATTAAAATTGAAAATATGGCCGTTATTGGGTCTCACACGTCTAATAAAAGTCAACAATAACGATTATATTTTCAATTTTAATTTGATTTTAATCTCTACCAAACACCCTCTTAAATAATCAGATGTTACTAAAAGTTGATGAAATTTGTAATCGGAAAATTGTAAAAACTATGGATTTTATTAGATATGTTGGATTAATTGTTAACTTTAACTTAAATTTTATCAACTTTTTTAAATAAATCAAACGGAAGCTAATTATTATTATTATTATTAAAATGTACAATCTTGATACCAACCAGCTAGGGAAGGCAGAACGACGTCGTTCTGTTAACGGTGCTCAATAATACTGCACAAGGAAATTAAGAAGCAAAAGAATGAGAAAAAGTAAAATATGGCCCATGCAGGTCTCGAACCTGCGACCTTCGCGTTATTAGCACGACGCTCTAACCAACTGAGCTAATAGGCCATGTTCACCTTTTTTATTTTTATATTATATATAGTTTAAAAATAGTTTAGTTTGCAAAGCTTCAAATCCGCTTTCATAAAAATTGAACTTCTTGATGCAAGGAAAAGAAAAAATTTAATCAAAATTGTCTATCCTAGGGTGCCAAATGAGTCGAGTAGCTTGTTGGCTCGCCCAAACGAGCAAAGCTCATGGGCATGCCTAGTCTACTAGACTACCACATCCACATGTTTTAATATTTAAATAATGCTTAATATATTTTTATTTGAGATAGGTATTGTTATTTTTCCAATATTTTTTGTTTGTGATAATTATAATGAACAAAAATTCAAAAGCTATTCTTAAAGTTGTTGAAAGTCGTGGATGTATATAGAAAATATGTTGGTGGTGGTCAATAATATATTAATATTATTATTGATTGTTATTGATGACATCTCTATTGACTAACATGCCCTGATGTCATTGGCAACGACCATGATGATTCAATTTTTGATCGTCGATTAAAAATGTCTTTTCATTATTATGTTATTTTATCTTTTTTTAAAGATGATCACTATATGATGTTGTATTAAATTATAAGATGAATAAAGTGATGATTCAATCACCTCCTTGTATTTTGGTAATCGAAGTTAAACCTTAATACAAAAATTGATACCATAATAAAATTTTATATTAAATCCAAGCCAATGCATGAAAGGTTAAAGGTCCAAATGATTCATTTTTCATTGTAACATAGAAGATTTAATGAAGGTCAAACGTGAAGCATAATTAGTTTTCATTCTTAAAGTACCCAAAATTTTACAGTTGTGTGACCCCGAGTAACAGGCAGAAGAGCAGAACAATCAGTCTGCGTCACTCTCAAATCCGCAGTGGCAACTTAAAAGAGAGAAACATCTGCGGGAGGTCCATAGACGCTCTTCCATGAAAAAGTTATAATCCATTTTCCAGCTTCATTGCCTGAATAAATCAAACAATGCAAGTTAATATGGCAACATCAGAGTGTGTATATCAACATAAATACGTGGAAAACGCACAAATTTGGTCAAATACTCACTGCAACTTCTTAATAAGTGAAGTTCCTAGAATCTCATCCCAATGGTACAAGGACTTTCAACTTTCACTTTCATGAGAACAAAAAATTGAATCGCAGAAAACCAGACGGGCAATTAGTCAAGACTAAAAACTATCCCGTAGGAGGCTCACATGGTTGCGTTGCATGTTTGGCAGTCAAAAAGCTAAAAAAGAGAACATGTCAAGGGCATAAGATATGAGTTTTTCAGTCGAACTATAAGGTTCCTTCCAGTTTTATAAAACATGTAACCAATTCATAGTCACAAATCATATAAAAGGTAACTGGAATATGTGAAGTATCGAAATTACAGGAGACTCTTTCCTCCTTGGTTTAAATTTTACATCCTAATCCATAGGTGATTTTTTAGCTTTACAATCAAAACGTAACTTGCAAAGGCATAATTGAAATAGTTAAATAACACGTCACGCAGCCGAAACAAACAAATGAAAACAAAGATTGTGGAAAATGTAGATGGGAGTCAGATGAGGTAAGGATACGAGTTGAAATTTAAGATCACCTAACTCACCATGGAATTCATTCTGGCTCAGCCCCGTAAGTTTGCTTGCTGCTCCAGCCAAGTGGAAAGCTTCAGGTATATTGTCTCCCTCCGAGCAATAACATAGTAAGCAAGTAACCTTTAAACCTTTTGCCTATCCAAAAAATATAGAGATTATTAAATCAGCAATGCAACATGTTTCAGATTTAATTATCTGAAAGACACGAATTTTACGTCCATCAAGTGATTCATATCCTATGAAATTACTATTTGTCAAAGCTCACTTGCATGGGTACAGAAATAAACCGATATAGTCATATAAATTAATTTACCAACAAATGTTGATGTGGAAGAGGAGGAAAATCTTGCGAGGGCAACGAATTCCTCTAGACTGAGAATAACCATGCCATTACATTGTTTATAGAGATTCCCAGATAGAGCAGCTAAAGTGATAATGATGAGAATTGGTTGCCTATTAAAAACTTCAACTATGAAAGACAATGCGTACAGGTGACACCTTGTAAAACTAGATAGATAGCACAAACATCTCGAACCCTAAAACGGTTATAAATATGCAAATTACAAGACATGATACATGAATAACCAAAACGAAACAAGGAAATTGGATAGTCAATAAATTCTTGGAGGCTTGGTTCATTTGAGTGTACGAAAGCCAAGGGGAGTGAACATTTACGAGGGGAATGGAGAGAATGAAGGGAGACCAATATATGATACAAAAAACACATCATACAGCTTTAGAGAATTCCCTTCCCTTCCCCTTTACTTATTTATTAAATTGTCCATTTCCTTCCCTTTCCCTCCATAACCATCAGATTGAACAGCGCCTCTAAGGAGACTGATATAATCATTTTTGTCAAATACACTAATTTACAGACAATAGAACAGAGTGTGTGAAAAAAAGGTGGAGACAAGCAGGGCATGCCTATTAATTAAATCTTGCAAAGTAGAAGATTATTCATTGTCCAAAAAATATAAATTTTGAATCACCTTAAGGCAAGAAAAGAGTGCAGCAAAAGGCAAACTTAGGTAGTAATCTTCATCTCCTAGCTCTTCGAAAGGCAAGTCTTCTGCCAACATGGAACCCCCTTCAGCTAAGGTGTTAAGATACTTCCACATCCTTTGAGAAGGATTATACTCCTGCAATCTGTTCCATCCAAGCCTCTCACAGTCTTCATCTGTTCCATCCATACCTGAAGTAGAGAGGTAAAATATCTGCAAACCACTGGTATAAATTACCACGGAGTCAATTAACGTTAACAAAATGCATAAACACTAATTGGCTGCATACAGCTGGAACCAGTCAAAGATCAGATAACGAAAAATAAATTCTATAAATCAAATCATTTTTAACAATCTGCTAATATAAAAATGCTTTATAAATTTATCATCAGCAAACAGTCAAATTGGATGAGTAATTACATTGCAAACACCATTATATCAAACCAAAAACTTCTGGAGCAAATTTCCAGAAAAGTTTTCAATGAAAGAATGAGTGCCTATGTGCTTGGCTGGCAGCAAGTATGCAAGTCCATTTGCCTCTGTGTGTTTGTGTGTAGAAAGCGTGAGAGAGATATTCCCATTAGCCATAAATCTCAAGTCACCATGATCATTCAAATATCACTCTTTTAGGGAGAATTTACAAAATATTAAATTCTACATTTTTTTTTATACAATATACAAAACTCAACAATCATTACCTTGACAGGTCAATGGAGTGCCAACGCCCAAAATCCAAGCTGGAAAGGATGATGACGTGCCTTTTCCCATTAGCAGCTGCGAAATTTGCTAAATTCTTAGCGTACTCTACCATCATACCCTGTTTGAGAAGCCATTACACGTAAGTGCCACCGACTTCTCCATGAATATGGTTCAGACATAACAAGAAAAATAGTTAACTCATAACCCCATATCTTACTCCAAGCACATAAGAAAGGTAGCTAAAAAGGCACGAGTACATCATAAAATCCTAAAAATCCAAAGTCATATTTATATGTGAGCTAGTTATGTAACCAAATGCATGTGCTTACAACCTATCTTCAGGGAATAACCAATTGGCAAAGGCTTGCATCATCGCTTTTTGTCACCTTTACGCACCCCATTTCCTAAATAGTTCGACTTCGACTCTTTATAACAAGTGTGCTTCTCATTAATTAACATGTTTCTATATGTTATTCACAAATTGACAAAACAGCCCAAAGCTTAAGAAAGTATAAATTACTTTTATTTCAAACATATTCTGATATTTTACTTATTTCTTACTTTTAAGGGACAAAAGTTGCTTATTCTGGAACTAACTCTACTTTTCCTATCAAAATACGTTACTTTTTATTTACTTATATGTAAACTTCCTAACCAAACCATAAAATAACAAAATAAAACTTAAATGACAATAGAGAATCATTACCTTAACAACCGGAGACCGCTGCTGTACAAGTGACAATGCACTGGATGAAGACTCGTAAGCTGCCAGTTTTAACCAAAAAATTACAGTCACTTGCAAATTCAACAAAATCAATACATGATAAAAATTCAAACAAAAAAAAAGACCTTCGAGTGGGAGTGTAAGATCGCCAGGAGGCGAAGGCCAATAAGCATCATTGCCAACACAAGAAAGAATATACGGATCGTCTAAATACCCGATTTTCTCCGCTTTTAACGATGATATCAAGAGATCCACCGCAAGTTGCCCAACGTTACCAATCGATAACGCCGGCTAGAAATAGAGAAACGTCAAAATTAATGAACATTAAAACACAAATGTGGAAATGAAGTGATAATGAAGCCCTAGAAACAAACCAGAATTAAAGTAGAGCAATTTTGGTCTAGTTCTTTTCGTTCTTCAACATAAAACTCCATTTTCGTGGAATTTGTGCGTGTTTCTGTGCCGATTTTGATTATTACTTTACTGCGTGAAATTTGATTGAATAATGCTTGTATAACAAGTTGAGCTGGAACAAATTTTTTTTTTTTTTTTTTTGGGGGTGGGGAGGGAGGGGGGCAGGGGGCCTATGGCAATTGAAAAAAAAAAAAAAAAAATGAAAGATTTATATTTTTTTT
>CAIGRL010065024.1:0-13108 GCA_903798325.1 Fraxinus xanthoxyloides | reverse complement strand
ACAATGTAGATCCTTGTTTGGGAACTGAAAAATTGTTACTTTCCGTTGCGCATGATTAATTAGGTTCCCAACATGGATATCGTGACTTGTTTTACCTTCAAAAAATGAAAAATATCTTAGACATAATGTTAATCATTGTAAAGTTCGATAGGTAATAGATCTTTATGCTTTACATGATCTTTAAGTATTCATAAAATCTTAATACATTTTTGTGTATTCGTATCCGTCATAGAAATATAGTTGGGTCACATGTAAGAATATATTTAATTTTACTCGAAAGAGATTGTTAAATAAATTAGAAATATTGATCTTCATAATTGAATAACGTTCAAGATTAAATGAGATTGATACAAGGGGATTTAGGATCTTAGTAGCTTTTCAAAATCATATTTTTTTTATAAAACTTTCATTTAATTATAATCTTGCATTTAATTTAGTTAAATTATGTCTTACATTCATAAATAGAATATAAAATTCATACGAAAAATATCAAATTTCAATTGTTTCGATTAAGGTTAAGTTAATTTGAATTTAAACTAGTATAATATATGTAAGAACGATACTTGGAATCAATTTCATTTTACTACTTGTTAACGAACCATGCACTTACGATATTTCAAACGAAACAAATATTTTCATGACAAGTTTTAGCGCTATTGCCAGAGATTGTATTTGAGTTTAATTTAATTTATCTTGACGCTAGTTCCAACATTTTTGTATTTATTTTAGTTCTTCTTTATCAGTTTATTTTAATGCTTTTATTTTCTCCATTTTAGACATTTTATATGAAATTCAAGAGACGGTGAACTGATACCAGTTGATTCGAAAATCGAACGTACTTTTCACTATAGACAAAAAGAAGCAAGGAAAGCACAACAACGAGATATAGCTAATGCACAGAATAATCTGGTTATCCTGGTGAATGAAGAAGCATTGGTCCATCAAGGGAATATGATGGTTGGGAACTTCATGATTTCACAAATTATTCAGAACCAATATAGCATCGTTTATCCTTCCTTTGGGCAGCCGAACTTTTAGTTGAAGACAAATGTCATCCGTTTATTTCAGAATGGACATCAGTTTTATGCAGGGCATATGAAAATCCACACACATATCTTTCAAATTTTGAAAATGTGTCAATTACGTAAGTGTCAAGGGGTTTCAGATGATATAATCAGATTGAGATTATTCCCAATCCCACACACTATATGAGATATAACCCTTGAGTGGTTAGACTTTCAACATATTATCGTATCACCACTTGGAATGATATAACTTAAAATTTTGCACAGAATTCTTCCCACCAATCAAGACAACAAAGTTGAAGCATGACATATCCATGTTTCGACAGGGATAAACTAAGTCATTTGATGAAGTTTGGAACAGATTCGAGAACATGCTTCGTAAGTATCCCCATCACGACATCAGTAAAGGGCTCCAGGTCCAATATTCTTATGTTGGTCTACTTCCATCTTACAAAAGCATGCTGGACTTATCGTCAAATGGTCCCTTATCTTATCCACAAAGACAATTGATGAAGCCTTGGTGTTGTTGGAGAAAGTTGCTACTATAGCCATGTGGGATTCTGAGCGGGTTGTTCATAAGAAGGCACTGAGAGTGTGTAAAGTAAACATTTGCACAACATTATTTGCAAAAAATGACTCTTTGGTTCATAAGGTTCAGAGAATGTTCAGTCAACCAATGCAGTACAAGCTAAGAGGGCAAGTTGTGAAGAAAGCGGAGTAGATCACATTACAGCTGACTGTCCAATTCTTGCACAAGATACTGAACACGTCGAATATATACAAGGAGGTCATCGCCAATAAAAACAACCCTCATTTTGACACATATAACCTGATTGAAGAAAGCATCCAAATTTTTCTTGGAGTAGTCAAAATCCTATTGTACCGCATGGTTATCAATATTAGTAGCCCGAGAAGAGAATTTCGCTAGAAGAGTTATTTGCCAAATTTATGGAAAAGATAAAGCACCACAGGGCGGCAAACAATTAATTCACGAAAAGGACCGAGACAACTCTTCAAAATCAGAGTGCTGCAATCAAGAAGTTGGAAACTCGGATGGGACAGATGACATTTGAAATACCAGGCAGGGCACCAAGTACCGTGCCAGTAATACTGAGACTGATTCCAAAGAGCAGGTAATAGCCATAAGTATTGTAGAGAATGAAATAATTGAGGAGCCATCTATGAAACTAATCACAACAAGAAGTGGAGTATAGTTGCCTGATATGGCAGTCAAAAGACTAGTTACAATCATGAACAAAGTGCCTACAATAGATGAGGAGCAAGTTGAAGAGTCTAAAAAATCGACTGAGAAAAATTTGAAAGAGAATTAAACTAAGAAAAGACATTTGCTTGAGATAACACTATTCGACAATAACTTCTTTACCACTAATAGAATAGTGTTGCATATTTTAAGAAGCCGAAATCAACCCACGGCAAAGCAGCATACCCATTTAATCACATTTGCTCATTAAGGTTTCGAGACAAAAAGAGAGACAATTTCAAGTGCTCACAAGCCATTTTTCGGGTGCTCATGTGCCAATTCGGGAGAGCTAATGTTAATTCTTTACCTCTATTGGACTAGTGTTACATATTTCAAGTGTTGAGCCCCAGCAAGGACAAAGAAGACAGGCGACTGGCCACCACTATGTGCCAGGCCAATCTGCATATGCGACATGCTTCCAACTAGGTTTGTTATTTTACCTCTATGTGTGTCCTACATTCACTCCTAAGCTCGTATCTATATTTTGAGTTTTGAATTCATTTTGAGTTTTGTGTTTTGAGTGTCCATTTTGAGATTGTTGAAAATGTGTTCTTTTTGTCATTTTGAAAAATTGTTTTCAAAACACCCAAAACAAGTTTTGAAAATTTTGGCTTGATTATAACTGAAAACACCCAAAACGACAAATTTGTCGTTTTGTGTTTCCTNGTTAGTTATTAGAAACATGTTAATTCACATGCACAACAACTTGTCAGTATCAATGTACTAAATTTTAATTCCTACACTTGTGTGCCAATAGCACGTGTATTGTAATTTTGCTTGGCAAACGCTAAAATATACTCATATATCATGGTAAAAAGGAACTTCACGTATGATTTTCTAAGTTCAAAACTTAGGAGCTGTTCTCTTTGTATTTCAATTTTATATTTTGAGTTTTGAATTCATTTTGAGTTTTGTGTTTTGAGTGTCCATTTTGAGATTGTTGAAAATGTGTTCTTTTTGTCATTTTGAAAAATTATTTTGAAAACACCCAAAACGCATTTTGAAAATTTTAGCTTGATTATAACTGAAAGCACTCAAAACGACAAATTTTTCGTTTTGTGTTTCTTTTGTAAATTTTTAACTTGTTTTCATAAACGCCTTTTCGAAAATAGGAAAAAGAACGTGTTTTCACTGTTTTGGAAAATCGAAAACAGAAAACGGCTTGAAAACAGCAAAAAGAACAGACCCTAAGATTTCTTTGTAATTTAATAGTCAAAGAAATTTTTTAATCTTAATCACAAATTTTCTAGGACCAACAACTTATCCATCACTCATTTCTATCACATTATAATTTCAACAGCTAATAATTTTATCCGGATCTTGATTGCATTGACATCATGCTTGCAATAATGGTGAGACATGTGAGATACGTTGTTTGCATATTTTGTAAGATAGATTGGACAATGGCAACAACAAAGTATCTAAAATCTTTGTCTATCGTAGTGTCTAGCATCCAATCCAATCATGATCTGCATTTCAAACACATACTTAGGGAATCACAGAAATCAATCTAGAAAATAGAAACTGACCTCAAGTGTGCTAAACACTAGTCTCATTCGGCTTGCAACAACTGATGGCTCTTCAGCACGACCCACCACTGCCAGTTGCTCTAGTTGAAGAGTCTTCACTGGAAGCCTTAATTTTTTGTTTGCAATAACGAGTTAGGCTCAAAACCACGTACTCAACTTAGTCAACTGAATGATAAGATTGCGAAATATTTTAATGGGACCTAACCATGCCATTCCTCTCATGAAGTATGCATTTGCTATGATTGCACAGAAGCCCTTCCATTCGAGCATCATTTCCTCCGACACCGGGGCAGCAGATGACCATCGAACTATGGTTGGTTGTGGTGTACATAGAATCGTGATGAATACAATGCTCAACCAGAGTATACATTCATCAACCTGCATGAAAATTAGGTAGTTCGGGTCTAATATTCATATCCATTTCTCCAGATCATTACTCAAGAATTTCCATTTCTCCACTCATGAGACCAACAATTACCAAATCACTGTAACAATAAATGATCAGACACCTCCATTCAACTTCATCAAACATGCGAATATAGGTAAGAAAACAGTGACGTATCATCAACAACCGATAATTTTAAAAGTGAGTTTTCTAGCCAGGAGTTATTGTATGAGCCACTTGATCAAGTTAACCCGGCTATGCCAGTGTATTTGTACATGAGTTCTGATCTATAGTAACTTCACATTTACCGATTTAAAAAAAAATAAAAAAATGTGAGTTTTTTAATCTATAAAGTACTGGCTAGCACTGCATCTATATCTTCATAATTATTTATTAGGTCACACATTTGACCCAGATGCTTTCAACAGATGGAAAAAAAAATGAAGTTCAGAAAGCAATTTGATCAAGTGATGTAAATTCCTTCAAAGACATGGCCTCCGAAGTTAACATATATGATAATAGTTGGCAAATATGTTGTTTATGAACTACAAGCATGTGAGAAGCTGTCTGGTATGGATATATCTTGAAGTTTGTATAAAATGACAAAATAAATAGGGATAATTGCAGCAGCAGTACCAAACTTTTCATGTAGTAGCAGACTTTATCCAAACCTTTAATTTATACCACCCACGGTACCAAACATTTCATCTTTGTTACCAACTGTACCAAACCTTTCAAAATGTCCGCAGAGTCCAAATGGATGGTTTCTGTTAGTTTGACCATTAATTGACCACATAATTGACTTTGAAAATAATGTTGACTGATTTTAAAAAGTTAAAGTGGTAATTATACATTTTTTAATCATAAATAACAAAGATCAAATAATTAAAATTAAAAACCCACCCCACCCCACCCCAACCCAAATCTGCAAATTTGGGAAATCAACCTCTTCGAATCCTCAAATTCAGGGCGTCAAAACTTGTTGCCCAACTATGTAGGTCTACGTAAGCTGGATTAGAGATTTGAAATTAACAACCGATCAGAAATAGAGCTCCTCGATAAAAATATGGATTTCATGTTGAAGAGATCCGCCGAAGAGACTATCTTGACCAAAGAGGAGAAGAAGAGATAAGGGATTGAAAAGGGCTTAGGAATTTTTTGTATGACGTCTAAGCAAGTTTCTGGCAAGGTCCATTTCTTTTTGCTAATTTGCGGGGCTGCTTGTGGCGATCACTACAACTTGTGTGTAGGTGGAGTACGATCATCAACACGATGGTGGTGGGTGGATTTTGTTTCGTTTGGTTAAGGTTGGGTGAGGGAAGTTGGGGGTAAGTGTAGGGGGTGGGAAGAACATGAATTGTTTCGATGAAGTTTTGGGTTTCTGATTCCATGGTCAATTAAGATGAAGTTTTGGGCTAAATGTACATGTAGAGTTCCTTAGAGCCATTGCTATTGCAGTAGAGCGCACATTCGATTCTGGGGACTCCATTCCCAAGCTTGTTGAAGCGTTCTTGAAGTTCCAAACCCAGATTTGTAGATTTGGGATGGGGGTGGGAGTGGGGTGAAGAAGAAGAAAAAGAAGGTGGAATGAGTTTTTAATTTTAATTATTTGATTTTGGTTATTTATCATTTAAAAATATAAAATTACCATTTTAACATTTTAAAATCAGTCAACATTATTGTCAAAGATAATTATTTGGTCAACTAATGGTCAAATTAACAGAAATTATCCATTTCGACTTCAGCTGTGAACATTTTGAAAGATTTGGTACCATTGGTAGCAAAAATAAAAGGTTTGGTACCGTTGGTGGTACAAATTAAAGGTTTTCTACTACTAAATGAAAGGTTTAGTATTGCTACTGCAATTATCCCTTTAATTTATTAGAATATTAATTAAACTAAATAATAGATTTGTCATAAATGAAATGTATCAATTATATATTAAAAGTGTTTATGTTCAAAGTTGATTGGACTACTTAGGGCATAACACTTAAATGGAAGGCATTAGACGCAAGGTATTTTAGAGCAAGAAGCGAAGCTTCCATAAAGCCAATCTTCTTCGGATGCCACCAAACCATCTTTAAGCAAGAGAGTCGAAAGATCTAGTTCAAGTGGGCTTCAATAGGCAGGTAAACGAAAAAGTAATAAAATGAGACGACTATTTCCTAAATTATATCATCGGCGGATCTTTCTTCTTTGTCTTTGCATTACCCTATTCCTCAATCCAAATAGTCATATCGGGACTTATTAGAGGTTTTTTTTCCCCGGAATGGAAAGAGTTTTTCTATTACAATCATTCTCAAGAGCTTTTCTTCTCTGATCGAGCATAAACTTGGTGATATGGGTCATTTGATTGACTATAGTGGAATAATTTTTTATATTCAATTAAAAAAAATTGTCGACGATGTATTCCTTGATGTTGGGATGAGATTTTTTTTGACCTCTATAGTTTGGAAGATGGTTACATTATTGTGCTTGAATACACTGAAAACTCGAAATTTGATGTTTCGATATGTGATCATTTGTATGTAGAAGTGACATTTGAGTACAACATTTACAAAACATAAGTTTCGCATTCAGGTCATCCTATATTTGGAGTAAAAATGGCAGAAAATCGTGATGCTCATATAAAAATTGTGACTTCTACTTTGCATACATTACAAGTAGTTTTATTGAAGTGTTCAACATTTTCAACTTGACGTTTTGCTTTGTATAAAAAGCATATAAAAAATTAAATTACATTGGCTTATTCAACAATTTTGACATTGCGTGATTTATTCATTTTATTTTTTCATATTATTTTGTAGCATGTGCCTAACAATTATGCAACAAGACGTCTGTCAATTTTTTTGTAGAATGCTTAAATTTATAATTCTTCACACAATAATTAGCAAGTTCGTGATAATGTTAGATCAAATATTGTTGTACATTGCGTCACAGTAGGAAGTGCTCACTATGCAAGAGCAAAGAATATTAATATAGGGGATACAAGCATTTTTTGAGCTCATAAATGATCAAGTGCCCGTAGTTACAATACCTGCTGCATATAGGACCCTAATTACTACATGAATTGTTATTTATTAGTTTCTATTTCTTGATATTTTTCACTAGCCTATTTAATGCTTAAACTAGATACTTGAATAGGTTATTACGTTCTTCATTTTAAAGTTAATTTATTATGTTTTAAATATTTTATTATCGTGTTTCAATCTTATTCATTCTTTCTTTCACATACCTATTTAATTATTTTATCTTTTAGTGTGTTTCATGGGAAAAAGATTTCTTCCCTCTCATGTATTCTTTTATTAATGACAAGGAAAAACTGTTGTTTGTTATACTCTACCAACAATATACAAACACATTAAAAACTCCTACGGGTCACAATCAAATGCAAAAACATCGGCAACATTTTTTCCCTCCATATAGTCATATAGAAGTAAATAACTTTTCTACTGGACTGTTGATATTCAAGAATTTTATATATTTTACTATGTATATGCCACAATCACGCCTGAAAAGATAATATCGTAAACAAAACTAAAACAACTAATTGAATATGGACAAGTGAGCATTTAGTTGTAATAAGAAACTTACAAAATGACTTGTTTCATGGTTTTGTTAGCCTTCTCCATAGCAAGAGAATATTTCCCCAAATTAATGTTGATTTTCTTTAAGAGCAGCGAGACAATGATAGTAGTAGCTTTCATGTCATCTTTTAGTTGATTGCCCATAATGAAACCTTTATCAAGATCATACACAAGCATCGTCACTTTAAAAAAGTCAACCTCAAATATAAGTCAATGTTTACGAGTACATTATGAAAAATATAGATATGTACATTCCTGATATTTCCTTCCAAATGATGGTATTGCCCCGATGACATATTTCAGTAACTCCAAGGATTTTGAACCTATCCCCTCGATCATGTAATTCAAACATAGCGAAGTTCAATTCTTCATTAAAATTCACGTCTAGTATAGTTGCGAACTACCAAATGACTTAGGATATTTTGTTGCCCGAACCTGCAACAAACGCAACACAATTTCAACATGCTAAAAATCGTATACCTAACTTATATACGAAGTAATTGAATAATATAAGTAATAAGCTAAACATACTTTATCTAGACAACATCCTCATGTTTTCAACAAATCATTAAACCATTTTTCACGTCTGTTATTTTGATATAACCAAATTTAAATGAGACACTGAAGAAAAAACACAAGATTATAAAAGAATAAAGTGTAAACGAATACAAATTCAAAGAATTGGTAAATATGCTTACCCAATGCCTAAACTGGAGTGCTATTTGGAGAACTAATTTTAACGGGGTGAACATATCGAAATAGATCAACATTGTAAAAGAATACAAATTCAAAGAATTGGTAAAGATGCTTACCCAATGCCTAAACTGGAGTGCTATTTGGAGAACTAATTCTTGATGGGGTGAACATATCGAAAAAGATCAACATTCATGTTGTTGACATGTCTTCTTCACTTAGCTCCAGTCGTGTATGGAGATGACACTAACTTTGAAGCTTTTTAAGTCTCTTATCTCACACCACAGCATTAGTTTGGTGATAAGTTTTATCTAGATTTCCTATCTTAGGAGCAAAAACCTTAGTGTACATCCTAATTGCAACATTAGTCTCTACCGCATCCATCTCAATATCTACTCCCTCCATCTCCCTCTCAAGCTCTCAAGATCCCTTGCCACTGTCTCCATCACAATGCCCCTACCTTATTATCCCTCTCAATGTACCCTGCAATTGTCTCCCTCATAGTGTCTCACGCCTCCATCTCCATTTCAATTTTAGCACCATTTACTTCCGCCTCATTCACAATGTCCCTCTTGCCAACATTCACTTCCATCTCAACCTTCTCGTTGTTGTTTCCCTTGGTCCCTAATACTCCAGGAGTCCCAAATGAGTGATCTCTATAGTCTTCCACATAGTCTTTATTCGGGATGTTAGTTTGATCTCATTCAATCCATTATAGTATCTACATTCCTATTTATCTCTTCATATTTATTTGATAATCTCTCAACATGTTGCAACAGTTGTCTTAATATATCATCGTGATTGCATGAATCTCGATAACCGTATGGAGGTATTCGGCCTGTAGGAAGAGAAAACTGATGTACATAAGCAGTCCCCGAACTTTGCATTTAAGGGAACATAGAGTAGATAGTTAGCACCAATATGTCGTAAGAAAGATTATAAATTAACATGAGAAAGATATATACATCACGAGCACGCATGTTCAGAGATTTTATCTCCCTTTGTCTTTGTGGTGGATCTAGATCATCATATAGTTCTACATTACTAACAATCCTTCTTGCTTGTAGAGGTCAGCATTTAGGATTTGATCTTCCTTTCTAATCCCTCAAATGAATAAATTCACATATTATTGCTCAATCTCATTAGTCGTCAATAAGCAACAGATGTTGAGTTGAGTAATTGACAAACAAACATTTTAGCAATAATTGAAGTAATGTGCAGAAGTAGTTACAAATGTAGAAGACATACTTACTCATAGGTTGTTCAAAACTCAAGCAATATCCTGAGAATCAAGTATAAGTGTTGACTTCATACAATACATCCTTGGTGTTGGTTGTTGGTTAACCTAGCTCAATAAATCTATTCTATTTGAGGAATAAACTTGAACTCCCATAACTAAAAGAAGTTGTATAAGTTATTTACAAATATTTGAAATCAAATAAGAACAATGTCTAAATACATGTTTTGATCAATTACCTATATTGCTGGCTAAAATCTAACAAATAATATTTCGACTTCGATTCATTTGACAATTTAAGAAATGCATGTATCGTAAACTTGAAACTCTTTGTTTCCATTGAATAGTTCCAAATCATCAACATATGTAAGGTCTGAAGATCAATATACGTATTCCTTTCTCTACATCTTAGCACAGTTTCATATATAATCATTAAACCTAATTTATATTTCTCATCCATTTTCTTGTGCTTTTTTTCAAAAGCTTCATTTAATTCTTTGAGTATAACTTTACTAGCTGTTGGGAAGTATTTATGCACAAATATATTGTTTTCATTTAGCTGGCACTGGTACTTCTCATTAGTAGAATTTAATCATGTAAGGACTTTAAGCTTGTACGGGGAAAAAAAGGCAGCCTTTTCATTCCCCAAACAAAATCACCGTTCATCCTCGTTGACAAAGACAATCCACCGTAATAACAAGCTGTGAATTAGTTAGATTTATGATTTCATACAGTTTACCGAAGTACGACTTCAAGAACATCTCTTTATGGACATCGTTACGCCTCACCACCAAGGCTCTCATGTGGCCTACCTACCATCCCACGAGGACTGCAATCGACCCATCGAAGCCCTTTTACCGAAGCCAGTGTCATCTCATGTGGAATACATAGGATCTACCGAATTCCTTTTGCAATCGAAGCTATTTTCCAAAACCCTTCTGCCGAAGTGGTGAGACTCAACGAGGTAAAATTCGAAGTTCTACCATGACGAGTGATGAACCACCTTTGAAGATCTTGAATTCATGAAATCTTGTTCGAATTATTGATTTGAATCTTGTAATAAGTAACATGTCGAAATCTTGTCAACATAGGTTATAGGGTGGCCACCCCCCTTTTTGAGAGCATTTAATGCGCCGTAAGCTAGTTAGATCAAAATTGATGCCTAGGATAAGATGCTTCAGTTAAGGAGGTAAGACTATTTGTCCATTCATCCAATGGATACCATTTCACATGTATTACTGTAAATACCCCCCCTCGTGTCATTTGGGGATAATGCAAATATATCTATAATAACCTATATATTCTCTCCTCTTGAGTTAAATCTTTGGTTGATAAAGTTAGGTGCTTGATCTTGGTTTTTAGTTTGATTCTTTTATCGTTCCTTATTGTGTAATTCCACTTATATATCTTGCCGGTGTCCAAACATAGTTGTCTTATGTTATAAAGCTTCTTCTACGTTCAAATTCGAAATATTGTCGACTAGTAATCTGTCCAAACGTGGCAGAATTAGCTTTCATGGACATGATTGTGCTCATATATCTTGTCCATGTCAAATGTACAAAAAACAAGGTCAACTGATTGGCACCATCTGTGGGAATTCCTCTATAACCATGAACATTCCTGTAAAAAAAAGTTTGCCGAAAAACTATTGGACATCCTCCGTAAAAAGGGATTTGTTCTTGAAAAAGAACAAGTGGAAGCCCTAGAAGTTAAAACAAATATGAGAGTTTAGCCAACGAAAAAATGAGTTTAGATCATGATGTCTCTCTTATGAAGGTAAGAGAAAAGCCTGATGAGATTTCCCAAGCAGCAGCCCAAGTGGGTCGACGCCGACCCACCACCATCATAAGCGTAGAGGAATAAGAGTAGCTCATCAACTAACTTGGGAGATTGCAACCATGGTAGCTAACATAAGAAATATCACTTACTAAAACATGGTTATGTAAGAAATCCTCATGCAAATGCAAGGCTAGAGAGGTTTGTTAATTCCACCTTTCACACCATAGGGATATTATCCGCGTGAGGATAAAGTTCAAAGCTAGATAGCTCCATCCCCCAGCATGCTAGAGAAGTTATCCCCATTGAAAGGAAAGTGAGAGTTGATATCTCCTCAAACTATGCTTCCGATCGACCTATTAAAGCACATGCTGACATGAAAGATAACTTTCCCCTTGAATAAGAGCCAGAACATATGATGCAATGGTTTGTTACTTTATTTGACAGAATCAGTCCCATAGGAATGAGGCACAGTCAATCCCAGCCACATTCCGCTCCTAGAAATAAGCTGTAACCACCTCACACGACCAGGCAATCGAAGGAAAGGAAATGACATGTCCCCTGAGTTGTTCCTCCTAGAAATAGGCACTGGGTGATGAAGAGGGGGATTTTGATAAACCCTAAAGATCTTGTGATTTCGATGACGATGACAAAAATTTACCTTTTCATAAGAATTGAGAAATGATCCTGTCTCGTGTCACTATGTGCCGTCAAAGATAACAAAGTACGACAGAATATGCGACTAGGCTAAGCACTTGAATAGTTACAAAACACACATGAGCATGAGAGGTGCTACCTCCACTGTCAAATACAGGGCCTTCCATTTGAATTTAAGTGGAACAACTGAAATTTGGTCCATTATATTACCTCTAGAGAGTATTAGGAGTTGACCAGAATTTAAAAGTACGTTCCTAAAATAATTCGTTGTAAGTAAAGAATGAGAGGTTCTTATTTAACGTCTTCATGATACGAGGTAGCAGCTCGGGAGACTTTGAAGAGTTTTTTAGCCCACTTTCATGATGAGAAGACATATTGTGTACAAGGCTATGTCCGCACTACGAGGGGGGCTAAACATGGACACCCTCTTTTGAAGGGATGTACAAAATCAAGACCCTACCAACTACGTTGCTCTGCTAGAAATAATAAATGTGAGATCATCAATGAGGGGTTTATTGATCACCGAAATAGAGCCAGCATGGATCTTCTACCCTTTTAGAGATAGCGTGGGAAAGAACCCACCTATCATCTAATGGACCACCAATGGAATAAGGCTGGTCCATAAGCCATTCCTAGTTATCGGCAAGCACTTGCCATAGCCACATTAAACGCAGTACCCACGCTGGCTTACGAGGATGTAACCCTTGAAACTAATGTGTGATAAATTGGGTCTGGACAATAGGGGGCTCCCTAAAAAGGAAGATGTAGGTCGAACACCACTCAATATTGTACTTATCGTTATTCCTACAGTCATGATACATCAGATTGTAGAGATATAGCCCAATACCTTAGGCAGATGAATCTTTGAAACAACAAAAAAATTTATCGCCTTTCTCCAAAGAACTTTTCCCTGCCTAGACGGGACCAAAGACTTAGGTGTGAAGAGGCTAGACTCTCG
>CAIGRL010064995.1:0-14688 GCA_903798325.1 Fraxinus xanthoxyloides | reverse complement strand
AAACTTTCAACATTTTCCATGAAAAATTATACCAATCAAACAAACTTAATTACAAATCCCTGTAAAACAAGTTCTATGCAAATATTTTCCCTGAAATTCATTTTCTTTCCACCCTATTTTCCATGGTGCAATCAAACGGACCCGTAAAGTTTTGTGGAAGAACAATTTTCTTTTCGATTTTGTACCATCTCGTTTCCCCATCTTGAACACTATCTATAATATTTTGATAAAATTATGCACGAATTTGTTTTTAATTGTTACGAAAATAGTCCATCTAGTTGTTTCAATTTTAACGTACATTTCTACAACATATTGCTGGAAAAGTCTATCAGCATGAAATAAAACATACTTACCATAATGCCTAATCTACAACTTGTATGAATAATATTCACGACAAGAAACTTGACATCATTTCTTTGGTTCATTCAGCACTACAGAAAGAGAGAGACAGAAAATATTATATTGATATTGAACATTTAATAATAATAAATTGATACCTGCAAAAGAAGTGAAAAAAGTGTATTAATAAACTTGTTGACTCTTTCTCAATAAGTTCTACTGTAGTATGTATTGTGTTGCTAGAAGCAATATCGGTGGGCAAAGTTTGAGTTTGCAATGATGTCTTCTTGTATTTTTGAATACCTTCATGCCAACCAGATTTTCCAAATGGAAAAAGTAAAGTGTACAACAATGGATCATAACAATCGTAATAATAACGGAATTTATGTGTATCACCAAAATGACCGTAGATAGTAATATCACGAGTATGAATATTTGTGTTTTCATTATCCTCAACCCACAAGGCAGCTACTTGAGATGCTGAAGGAGTATTGAAAACTCTTTGATCAAGTCCTAGTTCACATCTTATTTGGATTTGATGGTATTCCAAATTAGTTATATCATTTAAAGATCTAAAAAATATAGTATGTGGGTTAACTTTAAAAATTTCCATTAATATAATCAAAGTAGGTTCAACAAAAATTTCGAAATTTTCATACGATTTTTAACTTTATTATCTGTATCATAAAAATATAATTACATATAAGTAAGAATATTGTCTCTTGGAATAAGTTGATTTATATAATGATACACTTGTTCTTGAACTCTAAATGTATAAATATTTTTGTACGCTTTGAAGAGATCTTTATCGTACTTTACACCAATGAAGTAAACGCAAAATAATTGTTATACCCGCGTGAAAGCTTTTTGAAGTCCATAAATGTACATTTGGTGTATGTAAACATATCATATAATGCAATATGTGAATTAGGTATAGAAATTTTTACTTTTCCGTCACAACAACAAAATCCTTTAGTTTCTTTGTAAAATTTTCGTGCACCACAATATTGGCAGTCGGTAGATGTAGGTAATACGTATGAAGTAATTGTCATGTTCGATAAATCGAAAGTTCTTTGTGATTTATGATGAAATTGTATACTTGATTCCTAATTTGGAATAGGAACTTCGGATTGAAGGAATTTTGTCGGATCCTAAGAATAAGCTACATCTGGAGTAATGAAATTATTTTGTTCCGACAACCTAGAGTTATTTATCCATTTACGACGATCAATCTGTCGAGTTTGAGTTCGTTTCATCATATATGCCCGTCATCAGGTTTGTTGGTGGCGGATGGAATCAATATATGGTTCTATTGCAATTTCGGAAGACAGACGATGTTTAGAAGTATTTTCTGCATAGATACTATGTTGTTCATTACCGGACATATTGAAATCCATCTTGACTAAATCTTCAACTTAACTGTAATAGGAAAAAAAACCATAAAAACCATGTATGGAAACACATTTTCATATCAATATGACTGAAAGATATGTATTAGTATGAAATGTGGAATGAATAAAAACTTGCATGATTGTAGACGGAAGATTGGCCGGAATCACTGCAACTATGGATGAGATGAAGCGCTTATTGTGGTGATAATTCAGAACGTTAACGTAAAATAATTCAGCACCTCAAGTTTGTGGCAAAATATGAAAATCATGTACTCTTTCTTTATAATTGTTGTAATTGTGATAATAAGAAAGTAAGTTGGTTTACTATGTACAATTTATTAAATGTAGTGGAAGTAGGCAAATGGAAAATGCCTCGACCATGTATAATTTTTTACACATCCACACATGGAAAGGTGACATACTGGTGTAGTACATGCAAGTTGAAGGCGCTACAATTTGGTGGTCAACAAGAATGGTCACATGAATATGTATTTACAAATGTCTGCAGTTATATGCATGACATTTCACCAATGGAATACAACTTGGGTGATCAACAAGTATGGTCACATGAATATGTATTTGCAAATGTCTGCAGTTATATGCATGACATTTCACCAATGACTAAAAAGTCTACATTTGTCAAGGTGATCATATTACTTAATGGACAATGAATAAAACTTGCCTTTTTTCTTGTCCATATATGGAGAGTCATATGCATGGAAATCACAAATGCATGATTTCCATTATACTTCCCTGTATTTCAAGGTGATAGAGTTGATAAGTCAACAATTGTATTTCTAACATGTCCATATATTCATGGTACATGTTAGGTGAGTCCCTCAACAAACAAATATCCACAATAGAGGCTATTGTGGAAATTCGCAACGTCCATTTATTTGTGATGTCAATAACGTGGTTTCTTGTTTTTCTCCTTTGTCATCATATGGAACAATAATATGTGAGATAGATTTACAATGAATAGTGATCCGAAAAACCTCACTTTTAAGAGAGCGTAGATAAACATGGCATTAACAAAATGCCTTCTTAATTTCTTGCAAAACATTCTATATCGCGAAAACTAAAATATTTATCAACTTTTTCCCTTTCAAGGAAAAGAAAATTAGATGAAGGCCCAATACGTTGACCATGAAATCGGGAAAATGTTATCACCGCCCAGAAAATTCACATATTTCATAATGTGCATAATAGTGCCTAATCTATGGGATTGCTGCACAAATGATCCCTTATCAAACGCTTGACATTTCAACGGTCATTGTGAATTGGACGGAAACAATTCAGAAGGACCAATTTCGCTCATTAAATGGACGGTGGGGATGCTTGTGCCTAGATTTGAAAGTTAACGACCATATATGTAGCAACTCCATAGGTTAGGGACCATTTGTCCCAATTCCCCCTCTCTAATATAGGTCACAATATAATAGCAAACAAACAAAAGATTTTCCTTCATAGATTTTGTACAGATTGTGGACTTTTCCTAGAAGACCAATACGACAATATCTCAACAAACAAATTCAAGCAACTTTTCACTAGCATCGGTTTGGCCTGTTCTTAGTGCAAATATATCAATTAACCACCATATGACCCACTCCCTTATACAAAAAAGGGATTTAAATTCATGCTCGTGCCATAAACTGCGCAAAAACTACATAACAGATTGATTTCACAACATTCTTTGGTGACTGGAATTTGTACGTTGGGATTTACCTACATGCTAGTGCAATAAACTGCACAAAAACTACAGAAAAGATTGATTTCACAACACCCTTTGCCGGCTGGAGTTTGTACGTGTTACAGGTGGCACTTCCTGATAGTCGTCAGGCTCATCCTCCTCGTCCGAGGATAGGAAAGATGGACCCATCCATGACTTAAAACCTTCATTCACACGTCTCTCCAAATCTGGTGCGACATCCATCGGGTATGTTTCGAGCATTTCTAGCCCGAGATTCCTACCAGCAAAATCGCTCTCGTCATATATCACAGCTGCTTTTCTTCTTAGGCAGAAGGCAGTTCCCCCATACAAAAAGACCAGCCCCCATAACGAAACTTCATAGCACCAAAACAAAGCCAACGAGCAGGGGCTACCTAGTGTGAGGAGAGTTGAACCAAGAAGAAGGGCAAGAAGACCAAAAATGATTGCAAACACAATGTTCAGGATTGATAGACAGCGTACACCACCTGTAAATGACCAAGAGAATTTAAGTAAAAACTCAAGAACTCATGCTGCAAATAATGCATCAAGATTCAAAAGAAAACAAGATAAAATCTCGTGCAGAAATAATGTAAAGGTTTTGCTTGAACATTCATGTAAAGGTTTAACTAAAAAAACTTTTCGATGAATATATATACTTCTACGGAGAAAAATATCTCCTTTCTTACGTGTGCTTTATCGAAACGAGATCATAAAAGCAAGTTGTTTATCATCAAACACTCGAAGCATTTTGGAATTATAAATCCTCTTCCTATTGGGTTTATCTTTTCAAGCGATAATAGCAATTGTTAGCCCTACACCAAATTGATTATCCATAGCCCTACACTAAACTGATTATCTATCAACTCAAAAACCATTGTTGACCACCATATTGGGCGGTTCGATATCAGACGGTAGCTACAAGACAGTAACAAATTAACAATACATTCCCTTTGTTTCCCTGCTAAATTTTCATTACTTTCCGCAAAATTTTTCCCATGCATCTCCTTGAATAGGTAATNAAAATATCTCCTTTCTTACGTGTGCTTTATCGAAACGAGATCATAAAAGCAAGTTGTTTATCATCAAACACTCGAAGCATTTTGGAATTATAAATCCTCTTCCTATTGGGTTTATCTTTTCAAGCGATAATAGCAATTGTTAGCCCTACACCAAATTGATTATCCATAGCCCTACACTAAACTGATTATCTATCAACTCAAAAACCATTGTTGACCACCATATTGGGCGGTTCGATATCAGACGGTAGCTACAAGACAGTAACAAATTAACAATACATTCCCTTTGTTTCCCTGCTAAATTTTCATTACTTTCCGCAAAATTTTTCCCATGCATCTCCTTGAATAGGTAATGATTTTTCTTCTCAGCATTTTTCCTTTTGCCTTTCTCTCGGTTTCTCGCCATCAATCCCTTATTTTTGACCTTCCCTTTACTGAAAACACTGGAAGCATAAATGAAGAGCCCCCTTTTGTTATAATAAGAAAACCCAATACACACAATACTCAGAGAGTAGACACCATGCCACTCCAGACCACCATATTGGGCGCTTCGATATCAGACAGTAACAAATTAACAATACATTCCCTTTGTTTCCCTGATAAATTTTCATACCTTTCCGCAAAAATTTTCCCATGCATCTCCTTGAATAGGTAATAATTTTTCTTCTCAGCATCTTTCCTTTTGCCTTTCCTCAAATCCTTATTCTTTCTCTCCGTTTCTCGCCATCAATCCCTCATTTTTGACCTTCCCTTTACTGAAAACACTAATGAAGAGCTCCCTTTTGTTATAATAAGAAAACCCAACACGCAATACTCAAGAGAGTAGACACCATGCCACTCCAGATGTTATAAGACGGGAATTCAGCATACAAACAGCCGAAATCATCGGACTTATGCATCACGCATAACATTAGCTAATAGAAAATTCAATCAATTTATGTGCCTCCTCTTGGCACCAATCACCATTGAAAACTTCTAATAGCCAATTACGAAAAAAGGGCACTGTATTGTTCTCTCAACAATCCAACTATTATTTAGCAAATACACGAGATGTGTTCTTCAGCTTGGTCAGCAATGAATGGCCACAGAAAATTCAGAAGCAGGTCATGTTGGATTTCATTAGATCATATAAACCATGTTCCTTCCACTATTTGTCAAAATCGTAGATAAGCGTAACCGCCCTGATAAATGTTTAGACATTTTCTGGATAAAAACGAAGATAAATTTTCAGTGTAAATTTAATATGGTAAAACAAGTCCAACCTACAAAGACTAGATGCAAATGTCCTCTACTAAAAGAGAATCCACCAAAGGAAGCATGCCGCTGAAACTTTAAAGCGTCAAAACATTTATGCCATAAAAATTACTGGGCACAAACCACAGCATTCATTCTGTAAAAACTACCAGCATAAGTACAGAAAGTATCTCATACCTCTTCTAGAAGCACAATAACTATTCTCAACCACCTTCAAGCATCCATGTCTTGCTGGAGCAGTATAAGCTACAGTAATTCCTGCAAGACAGATGATCCGCATTATTTGAAATGAAAAAAGCACCAGGATGGTTATATAAACAACAACAAAGAGCAATTAAACACTTTACATGAAGGCCAAAGAATAAGAGAATCAAGTTGGAGCAGGGAAAAGTTGTAAGCACAAGGAAACTTCATCTGTTTGAGAGAGAAAGAAGTGCCATTATTCCCTTTGGATGAAGAAGACCATATCCAAATCTTACATGAAAGTATTTAATCATGTGAAATAGAAAACATCATCTGCTATTTGAAGCCAAATATGATTCCTTTGGCTGGCATTAAAACCGTTCGTCTTTATTTCTTTGATGCACTCAACCAATGATGATGAAGCAGCTTCAAATCTCAATCAAAATTTCTTGTGCACTGCATAGAGATCATGTCACGATCTTCTCTCACTTTCCCTTGTATTTCTACTTCCACCAATCACCATGAATGGATCTCTAATGTGAAGTAAATCTTTTCCTTTGCCTTCTTATATTTTTATTTTGAAGATTAATTTGACATATATCTAATAATCAATGTGATAAGGCGGTCAATTTCACAATATCACCGAGCATGGTAAACCAGGTTAGTATCAAATTTATTAGATCTTCGCCTTCCTTCACCACACTTCCATTGTTACTTCCAGTGTATCACTATTACCTCAACAACCATCCGAAAGATAAAAAATGAACCTAATGCTGATACTGCATCTATTTCAAATTCAGAAATCTTATTAAACCCTTGGTTGGCATCTATTTATAATCGGTCATTTTTTATACATATATTTCATTTTCATGGGACCCACTTACCCCCATTGATTTCTATCTATTTATAATTTGAACCGACTATAAACAACTCCCAAAAACATGCTTTAAGTTTTTAGGTTGTTACCTAATGTTGTTGCAAATGCATAAATTACTTTGTGGCATTTGCATGATGTGATCTAGAACTCCAAAATTGAAATTACAAAAGGATCAAGATTAACATAGCCTATAATTAGCTTGCAAGCTATAAATATTGATCCTCTCTTAGTTAAATATATCTAAATCCTCCATTACACAAACTACAAACCTTCCTATTTTGCTTTAACATTTTTTTTTTTTTTGATAAGTATATTTTACTTTAACATTGAGGACAATGCTGTCCAAAAGTTTGGGATGTGTCAAAACTAGATCTCTATGTATTTTGTCACTAAGCGTCGAGTCAAATCTAGCAGAGTATTTGCTGATTTACTTCTGTTATGAATAAAAAAATTTGACGAACTACAAAAAGATTTTTATTATGTTAATTTGTTCAGTCAACTTATTTGCTTAAGTTGAATTTCAGGTATTTAAGGTTAATTCTAGAAAAATGAAGAATGTTGCTACTCTAGTACCAATATTGCTTTGGATGATTGTCAATGTGACGCTATCTATAGTCTATACTCGAACACATGACGATGAGTGAATTGTTGCTTTCGGCGTAAGTAATTTCAAATTACTTCAAACAAACTCGTTACATTTAGCTTTGTGCTTTGAGCATTTAACAGAACCTATGAAGTCAGAAATCAACGATCATGATAGCAAGTGACTAATAGCTGCAAGTGGGAAGCAATATCACCCCTAACAATTTCCATATCCAAGATTTAAAGCTACAGTATCCTTTAGTAACCATTGAACAATCCACAAAACATATATAACAAAATGTCATCCTCGAATCATATCTCTATAATCATTAGTAAAGCTAGGTTCAAACTTCAAAGCATGAAGTCGTAGATATCAATTGTGTAGCATGAGCTGCAATGCTCTCTACCTAGTGGCAGCAAGATATAATCACTTCAGGTAGTAAATAAAACATCTTCAAATAATTCTAATAAGTAGATTTATATAATAAATACAATTTGTGGGCGCACATAATCGAACACACAAATCCTCTATATTCAATAAGATCATTTTCGCATTTTGCTGACCTGCAATTAAGTAGACCACAGATGTCAAGAAAACCATAGCCGAAGGAATGAACATAACCATCCAGTAATAATCAGCAGTCTCCTGATCCGTCAAAACAAACGCCCCTGTCAAAGGATCAGACTCCCTTCCACTGCCACCACCACCAACCTCAGTAAAATTAACGGCCAGAGGCTGAATCCGCAAGTCCCCACAGAAAGGCCGCCTCGATTTATCGTTTGGAAAAACTACTTTCAAGCTAATTACAGTGGAAAGCAAAATCGCAACAGAAACTAGGGTTAGTGTTAACAGTATAAAAGGCTTTTGGAGCTTGTGCCATGCCTTGTCCTCATCTCGGAGACAGTCGTACTCGTGTTTCGGCATGAAGGTCTGGCGTAGTGCATCTCCTATTATCGCCATTTCAGTAATTGCAATTACATATAAGTTTATTAACTAATACACATGATATTGGTATCTGTGTCTTTTGTGGTGGTGTTTTGTGCAGGAGCCAGAGTTAGGGTTTCGGGCAAAATTTTGAAATGAAAAATGAATTGAATCTGAATTTTGTTGGTTGGTTTGGTTGGTGCTGTAGTTGCAGGTAGATAAATCTTGGCGGAGAAGGAAATTTTGATTGTTTAAATAGAATTTAAATTGTTAATCTTTTGTTAGCACCTACTCCCAACCTACTTATCATTATTCATTTTTATCTATTTATTTATATTAATAAATTGTTTACAAATTCTTTCCAAAGAGTTCGATTGAAATTTCTTCTCTACAATTACTTGTCTAGACCTAGGACGTGTTCGATCATTCTTAAAATTCAATTAAAATTCAAAATATAGTCTTTACTGGGTCTCACTCGTCTAATAAAAGTCAACAATAACGATTAATTTTTCAATTTTAATCTAATTTTAATCTCTACCAAACACGCCCTTAATATCGTTAAACTCAAATGATCAACCATTTAGTTAGTGTATCAATGAAGGACTGTTTGGTACGGTTTAAAATCCAATTAAAATTGAAAATATAGTCGTTATTGGGTCCCACCCGTCTAATAAAAGTCAACAATAACAACTAATTTTTCAATTTTAATTCTATTTTAATCTCTACTAAACACGTCATTTGTTTCGCGCGGAAAGTCGGCCTCACTAACAATTAAAAGATAACTCAGACGATTGTGTAAGGAACAAAACTCGTGAGACAAAGTCTCAAAAAGGAGTGTTTTATTAATGAAGATTTACAATTGGTGAGAAACTAAATGCTTTCAAGGGACGCAAGCACACAAAACAACTGAATGTTAAATGTAATAAAAGTAAATGTAATAAAAATTACATATTCTCTATTTGAGAGTACTTGATTCGAGGTCTTTCCTTCTATGCATTTTCTCTTTTATACTGCTCTGACGGCCGTTATTGGGGAACTGCCTGAAAACCGCTTGTCGTCCACGTTCTTCATTATGGCTTAGTTGTCTCGTAACTTCAATTTTAATCGCTGTCACTACTTCCACTATTTAACCGCTTGTAATTGAGATATTGGATCATGGAACGTGATAAGATTACCCATTAACTGTCTTAATAACCGTTATTCCTAATGACCACTCGCCCTGGTCTTGGGCGTCTCGCAGCCTTAAACGATGAAGGCACCGTCGCCCTGAAACATCATAATCGCCCAACGCTTGAGCGTCTAATAGGCCTGGGTTATAATTGGCCTTTACTATATTACTCCGCTGGTTATGATGGGCATTTACTATATTACTCCGTTTCGGATCTCTTTTAGGTCTATCCTTTAAACATTTCAACTGGGCTCCACATCTTTCAACATTTTATTTGGGCTTCATTCCTTGGACCATTTAATTGGGTTGCATTTTTATGCGTCAACAATTACCCCCCCAATATGACACAAATTAATATCGTTTATTATTCTTCTGTCATATTCAATCTTTATACTTTACGCTACATTCAAAGTCCTAGAAATGGGAGAAGTATCCAAATTATTACATTTACTTGGTGGTGACCTTCTGTATCTCAATCCATGAAACTTATAAATTAAAGGGCACGTCACTTCTTCGCGCCATTATACCTACGTCTTACATCGTCGTGCTTCCTTAAACACTATTGTTCATCTTCTTGTTGTTTCATTCCAGTACTTGCACTCCAATACCTTTGAGAGACTTGAAACTAGTGGTAAATGGCGATTTCAGAAAACTCCCTTAGTTTCAAAGATTTCCAAGAACTACTTACAATACCATATGTAAAACCTTCGCTTTCGCCAGCCAATGTGGACCTCAATGAATTCTACGTAAGTCCATAATTTAATAATATTGATTCTGTGGCGCAAGCCGCGGTGAACCAATTGTTCCCTTGCACTCAAGATCCTCCTTTTTTGAACACTTTCCCATTAAAGCCGCTTCGAGAATGAGGTATTCGTACTTGGCCCAAATCTTATGCTACTTTCCATTTTTTGCATACACATCTAGTAAAACATGCCCCCACCAAGGCAATTTTTGATCGTGCTGGGATTTCTGATTTATAAGAAATCGCTTGCCATCCCCCAACTCATGATTCTATGTTTTTCCCTATCGCTCTAAGTTTTTGGTCCTCCGAGTATAATACATTTATCTTTCCCTTTGGTCCAATGTCTATTACTTTAAGAGATGTAGGCGCTTTGGTTAATCTTTCGTCCCTGGGCAACACCATCTCCCCTACCCTTTTGGTCACTGGTGCTACCCCCCAAAGTTCGATAAGAAACTCACTGATTCTTACTCGGGTATGCAAGAACTTTATAAGAACATTATTAGTGAACCCAATCATGCTGAGCGTGTAGCCTTCCTTCAGATCTGGCTTTGTAAATATGTGCTTTGTGTGCCCAGCATGAAACCTTCCATGTCTTGTTTGCCTATAGCGCATGAATTAGCACGTGGTAGGTTCCTGAACCTTTGCTCATTGTTCTTGGCTGCCTTGTATAGAGGCATGGCTTCCCTGCAATCCCAACTACGAAATGGTGCATCTCCTACTAGTAGTGAGCCTCTTTGGCTTGCTCAATTGTGGTTGAGAGCATATATTCCTCAGCTGGTGCTTTCCCAACTCCTCCGAGATTAGTTAGCTGTTATGAGCTATTCATTAATCGACTAAACCCTGTAAATATGTCCAATAGGGAAGTTTTCACATTCNTTGTGTGCCCAGCATGAAACCTTCCATGTCTTGTTTGCCTATAGCGCATGAATTAGCACGTGGTAGGTTCCTGAACCTTTGCTCATTGTTCTTGGCTGCCTTGTATAGAGGCATGGCTTCCCTGCAATCCCAACTACGAAATGGTGCATCTCCTACTAGTAGTGAGCCTCTTTGGCTTGCTCAATTGTGGTTGAGAGCATATATTCCTCAGCTGGTGCTTTCCCAACTCCTCCGAGATTAGTTAGCTGTTATGAGCTATTCATTAATCGACTAAACCCTGTAAATATGTCCAATTGGGAAGTTTTCACATTCTTTTATACTTTGAATTTAATTCCTTCATTTTTCCCTTTCTCTACTCACCAAGTCCCAGTTTATGTTCAACCTCCTTCTACTATACAAGATGTGAGCACCTCTTTGCCTATTTGGGTTCAATATCTAGTGGAAAGGAGTTGTTTCATGACATTTTGATCGGGACAAATGCTAAAGCAGGGATTGAGCTATATGCTCCCCAATTCTTTGCCCGCCGCTAGGTTTTGGGTCAAACTTGGTCTGTTCCTCCATGTTTCTCCAAGAATTTAACCGACCATTTCCACACTATTACAAAAACAGAGGCACGGGCCATTGAAACCTGCAATGCCCTTTTAATTCAAGGCATTTCTTTAGCTCTTTTCAGTTTTACTTTCATTGCTCACCCAATTTTTGACCAACTCTGGCCGTCGGTGGAGCATAGGTGTTTGCAACTGATGCTAACTGTGCTTTCCATTTGTTGGATGGGTCTGGAAATTCTTCTACTCCTCCAACTCCTATCGCTTCCCCATCTGCCATGATTCCTACTTCTCCCTCAAAATCTTCCCCTGTTCGCGTTAAACGTTCTACAACAAATCCTGCTCTGTCTGGTTCTTCTTCTGTCCAACCTGGGGCAACCAAGGATGTCTTAAGCCGCAAACGACCAGCCTCATCTCCGCCAAGTTTGCCCGATGATGAAGATGATGATGATGCCCCTCTCTTCATCAGGAGGAAGGTACTTGATTTTTGCTTTTCAATGTAAAATTTGTTTATTCATGAAAAATCTTTTGGTAAACTAATGTGCTACCTAGATTTTCCAGAAGGGCTCCACATCTCCTTCGAAGGCTCTACCTTCAACAGCACTTGCTTTGCCTCCTTCCTCCAAGGTTTCTTCCTCTAAGTCATCTGGGAAGGGATTTTAACTTTGAGTCAAGTTGGAAAGCTTCCATCTCCCCATGGCGTTGCCCCCATTGCGTTAAATCAGAAGGTAATACGGGTTTTAAAGTTTTCTCTCTTGTTTATATTGTTGGCCTTTGGCTCATTATCCCTTACGCCTTGCAGAGACTCCTGCAGATTTGCCTATTGTGGAGAAACCTGCTAGTTTGGACAAAGGGAAGTCTCCACAAGTGATTGCTCCAACTAGTGACGTGCCTCAACTTGCTCAAGTTGTTGATGAGGTAAACTTGGGTTTTCATCCATTTTTATTTCATTTGACGTAGTGGGGATGCTAACTGCTTGTATTTTCTTTACATGAAGCTGAAGCTATATTATCCTCCATCCAAAACTTGCTTACTTCTTGGGAACAAACCAAGGTAATCATTGTTTCTTGTTCTGTTGCAGCCAGTTATTCCCCTGCTTCACCTGTTCCATCCTTCGAAGAGAACATGAACATTCTCAAGCAATCAGTGCTTGAGTATGTTTCCTTTATGGATCTGGATGTCAACAAAGCCAGTGCTTCTAGCCAGAAGGATAAATTTGAGCAATTAAGTTCACAGATGGCCCAAGCACNTTTCGTCTTTCATCTTCGCTTTATTTACTGTAAAGAAAATATTAACTGCTTGCATTTGCTTTGTAGGATACTGACGCCATTTTACACTCTATTTAGGACTTGTTCACTTCTTGGGAACAAGTAAAGACAAGCACTACTTCTCGTTATTCTTTCGCCAGTCGTCCTTCTGCTTCATCTGTTGCATTCTTGGAAGAAAACATGATTGTTCTCAAGCAATCAGTGCTTGAGTATGTTTCCTTTATGGATCTGGATGTCAACAAAGCCAGTGCTTCTAGCCAGAAGGATAAATTTGAGCAATTAAGTTCACAGATGGCCCAAGCACTTGAGCTTCCCTCACTCAAGGTTTCATCTGATTTCAAGCTAACTTTAAAGATCATCCATTCAGAAATCAGCTTTTCGTTAGCTAAAATGTTGAGTTGAAAGCTAAACAAGCTCAACATCTTCGCACCGTAAATGAAAATGAATCCTTATTTCAAGAGCTTGAAAAGGCCAAAATCAACCTTAACGAAATCTCTTCTGAGGTTATGGTTGAAGACTATTTGATGATGAAGCTGGTCGCAGAGCTGAAGGAACTCCAAGCAAGAATGGATGACTGCAGGGTTAGATTGGCTGCTAAGAAACGTGTTGTTTCTCAAGAAATTGAGCGGAGCAAGCCTTTGATTGAGTGTTATGCAAAGTTGAGAGTTAATGAGAACCTTATGATTGAGTTGTCCAATGCTTCTACGGAACAGAGCGACGAGTGGGGAAAACTCAGAGAGCAGATGCGCCCTATGTGAGGCAAGCTGTAGTTTAGATACCTTATTATTAAAATTCTTTTGTAGGACGATTTCGTCCTATATTTTACTTTTGTAATTATGTATGGCGGCCACTATCGACTAAAATTGTAATGATAGCCAATTTTGTCAATGAAGTAACTTTTTTTTATTTGGGTAACGTCTTCTTGGATAAATTTTGCAGCAACATAATTGACGTATACTGTAATCATTAATATTCCCCAAACTGAATTACTAACCTTATACCCCATCCATGTACGTCTCTCTTGGTGTATCTTTGTGTAGAGTAAAACTTTTGACATTCCACCGTCTCTTCAAAATTTGGACTTTCAACTTTGATTAATGTGCATCTGGCTATTCGTATTCTGTCCTTTCGTCTCCATTTTCCTATAAAGTTGCATGTTTTCATTCACCATTTATATTCTTATTGTTCATGGAACTGACCTTTAGCTGTTATCCGTGGCATTCAAATGGACTCTATTGGAATGACTATTTCTTCTCCCAAGTTCGCCCTCTGTCTTGACACATTTCTTGGTATGGAAGGTATAGGAAATATTTTCTGGCCAATGAAGGTATTCTCAGAGCTAAAAGGTCTTCTCAGCGCCCTTTTCCATCTAGATCTCCAAGGGAGTTCTTGATGTAAATATATTGCTTGCTGAGAGTGCTTCTTTGGCCACTTGTCTATCATTGCAGTGATGCATTTAGAAAGGCGATGAAGATCAATCTACATTTTCTATTGTGGTTGATAGAAGAAGGGATATAAACTGCTTCCAATTGATGTTTATAGATTATTGTACTTTGTTTCTCTTAGTTTGTAAGAAACATTTAAACCTTATTCGTTCTTGCTTGTTTGAACGTAATCGTCCAACTTACTTTACTCGTCTTGAATGTCTTTCATATGTGTTCGCTTTCCCATAAGGAATGAACATACTTCTTTAGGTATTTACCATTGATAACCCTTATATGCTTTGTGCCGTCTAAATTCTCCAAGCGGTAAGCTCCATTAGGCAATACGCTTCTTACCCTATACGATCCTTCCCAATTGGGCGACCACTT
>CAIGRL010064972.1:0-11613 GCA_903798325.1 Fraxinus xanthoxyloides | reverse complement strand
TATGGTTAAAAAGTAAGGAGAATTTTTGGATTTATGTGTAATATTATTTTATTGATAGAATGTGTGGTTGAAATGAAGAAAGAAAAAAAAATGAGAATGAGAATGGAAAAAAAATGGATGTCAAAATCTAGAATAGATCTCCAATAACAAAAACAATTTAAATCTTAATCAAAATGCCACTTGAACCTCATAAAACACGTCTTAAAATTTATGTACAACAATTCTAGTCGATAAAATAAAACTCAAAACTCCAGAAAATTAGATACGCGAGACCATAAAACTATTTAAGAGAGATTTGTTCAGTTACCTTCATTGGAAACTAAATGTGCAACTATAAAGTAGGAACCAACATGGATATTTTTCGAGGACAACTTGCTAATGAAATAGTAGGCCTGGGACCAATATTGCAAATTTCGGCTAGAAAAAAAAAAAACTTTATACCAAGAAAAGTTATTATTATGTTTTGCTTTCTTGGATATTAAACAAGCAAATACAAAAGCAAGAAATGAGCTTTATCTAATCTTGTACCTGCTAATTCCGGCAAATCAAACTTTCTATAAACAAGAATTTGACAGTTCTGTCATTTTATGTGATGAACAGCCAATTCATTTGAACGAACAACATCCATAAGCAAAATGACAAAAGTTTAAAAATAATCCATTTAATATGTTGATCCATGAAAAATAAGCAAATTCTCAAATTTACATAAATTGTACAGAAACCAATCCCCTGTATACAAATCTAACGGCATGTAGACTGTACTAGACAGTATCAAATAAGTGAAAATCCCGTTCTTCATACTGTCGAGTCTTGTCTACTATTGTGAAACAAACATGCTGTAGACATTTTCTTCTATCCTTGCATTTACTTAATACAATCAAACACAAACTTTAAATAAAGGAAAAAAAAAAAGAACAAATATTCAAATATTTGACTCCCCAAGACATTATAATTTATAATTCAAAACCAAAGAATATATATATGAATGGAACAAAAGGAATCCTTCTCATTTTACTGCATAGTATTCAGGAATTTCAATCAGAGGACTTAATCTTGGACCTGTAGATGAGCTTCTTCTTCTTCTTCGAAGTTCGGTTATCCAGTGTGAGCACAATCTTACCAGGTTCACCAGATTTGAAGCTGCAGCTGATTATCGGCTCGTCGGATGGTCCGATCTTCCTTGATTTCTGTACAATCCAAGTGTATCCACCCTCAGCACTGGGTACAAACTCAGCTCCATAGGAAATGTCCCAGCCTACCACTCTCACCTCCCAAACCAATTGGCACGCCTGCCAATCCAAAGAAATTTCGAGAATCAGCATTCAAAAATGAAAATGGATGGTTACTAATAAGAGGATCACTCATGCAGGGAAGCCTGTATGAACAAGTGAAAACCCATAATTCACAACTTTCTGTTGATTCAATCATAAAGACCAGGATATTAACATCAAAAACGCGTTGATTCACAAAGGATATTGAGAATTTGGACAAGCATTTGAAAAGACTTGATGATTTTTTAAGGTCGATGATTGCTCATAGTGGTCCTATTTATTATACAATACAACCAAAATACACAAAATGAAAATCTGAAAATTACCATAACAAAAATCTTAGTGCAAGATGGAAATATAAACATTACCACACTAATACTAAAATGATCCCTAAACCTCAAAAAGATAAATAAAAATGTGAGTTTGACTCCATAGAGATGGAATTTACCCCAAAACCACAAGAGCTCAAAGGCCTTGCCCACAAGCTTTTATGTGATTACTTGGAAAAATGGGATCACTTGCCAAATCCGACTTTGTTAATCACAATCTGGACTATTAAACAAGTGCTCAAAGGCCTTGCCCACAAGTTTTTATCATAAGATAGTGTTTACTTAGAAAATGGGATCATTTGCCAATTTCGACTTTGTTAATATCAATCTTAACAATTAACCAAGACTCTCGTCTATGGTATGATTTTGACCTCACAATTATCTCCAAATGCCATAGATACTTTTTGCGGGTTGAAATAATCACTAATTTCATAGACTTGCTCACCTCAGAAATTGGCAGCTCGATAGTGTGCTTGGATGCTGGCTTGATAAATTCCTCACTTGCAGGATCAGCAGCTGTGAATTCCTGTTCACCCTCCCTGCTGAGGCCTCCATATTGAACTGGCACATGCTCAGGTGCTATGTATCTGATAATTTCACAGTCCAAAAATAGATGTGTTAAAATCACAGACTTTTACAAAAAGAGTAAGTGATTATTTATCAAATGAAAATAGTATCAAAGGACTAACTTGAAGAGGGTTTCAGCAGTCTTAGTAGGGCCTGCAAATACAAACTTGCTTTTGGTCCTCTCAGTGAAGAATGGACTGATCATCCTGTTGTAAGCCACATACCACCATGGAACGTTGATGAACACCTATTTCACCACCAACACAAATCAAACAGTTAAAGAAGATGAATATTTATTCATCTAAATTTACTCTGCAGCACAGCCTTCATGTACAACTTTTCAGCTGACACGTAAATGATTTTCATAGATGCATGGTGGCAAGACAAGAAAGAAATGGTTTATGGGTGTAAAGTTTATACCTGTTTGGCAACAAATTCAGGATAATTGTCCTGAAGCAACTGGAGGGCCTGGTTGGTGGCCTGGCGGAGTTCTTTCTTGAAAAAGAAAAGTCCTGGGGAATTCTTCAGATCATTCACTTGGACAATTGTACAAACACCTTCTGGGCTAAAATCAAGCTTCCTTATACTTTTCTCCAAAAATTGAATCCTCCATCTTAAAAAATTGGCTCGTTTCTTAGCATCAGCAAAAGTGCTGTCGTACAAATGCTTGTCCTGGAATTCTCCGTATGCATTATAACAAACGGGGTGTCCTTCTTTATCCACCCCATGCATATACACAACCTTTTCAAGCCCCTCTCCGACGGCTTCTTCTTCCAAGAGTTCATCAATCTTGAATTCTTTTCTCCAGGCTACCACACTTTTCAGCATCGAGAAGGCTTCTTTGACCTTGAAATCCCTGGCTCTGAGGAATTTGAGGAGAATTGCATCGCTTCTTTCGTCGGCCAAAAGTGGGATTCCCCAGATGGAAACCTCCTCCGGTGGTGGTGATGGTGGTGTTTCTTCGACTGCTTCCTCCTCCTTTGGCTTCTCCTCCTCCGTCGGGGCAGTGGGACACTCCTCTGCCGGTGGAGGTGGAACTTCATGAACTATAGTTTCTTTTATTTCTTCAACTGCAGCTTCAATTTTTTCAACAACAGATTCTGATGGCTCTGCCGCCGCAGCCGGTGGAGTGGGTTTCTCTTCCTCCTTTTTCTCCACCGGGGCCGCTGGTTCTGGCGGCGGCGGAACTTCAGAAGGAGCCTCGCATGATTCTTTTTTCTCCTCAGGTTTTGATTCTTCTTCCTCCTTTTTCTCTTCAGGTTTTGGTTCTTCTTCCTTCTTCTCTTCAGCTTTTGGTTCTTCAGGTTTCTTTTCTTCCTCCTTGGCCGCAGGCGGCGGAGGCGGAGCAGTGAATTCATGCTTGTTAAGTGCTTCTTGAATCAACAATTTGAATTCATCCAACGCCTTCTTTTGTGGGTCAATCAGATCATCGACCTTGTTGCTTTCCTCTTTAAACGAAGCCGATTCAGTTATTTTGTTCTTTTCAACAACACTACCTTCAACTACCTCTTCCGCCGCCGGCTTCTCAGCCTTTTCTACCTCACACTCCGCCTCCGGCTGTGGTGGCGCCTCCTTCTCTGTGGGTTTCTCAGGCACCGGCACATCAGTTACCACAACCTCTTCACTTGCAGGCACAGCAAGAGATTTCTTGGTTTCTTCAGCCATGCTTATACTATTCGAGAAAATAAACAAGAAAATATAGGATTTATGATAATTGATTCAAGCAGAGTGGGGATTAATATAGGAAGTGGGCTACAAGAACAAGTAACAGTCTGTATTGCCAGCTTGTTAGCAATGGGGTCCACGACCACCTATTCAAACTGATAGAAATGTCAAGTATATCTTAATTGTCCAGAATCTTCTCCTACTAATGTATAGAAACTGCAGGCATTCATTGGCCATTTATTTCTAAATGCACGGTATGTATTTTGCTTTTTTCAACGGCCGAGTTTTTACATTTTACAGATTTTCTGTTCATGAAATGTCTATGTTTGGCTAAACTTATAAGTAAATAAAAAGTTACTTTAAATAACTTATTTTTACCTTTTCTTCAATATCCTGTAAAGTGACGTTTAGGATGACGTTATTTATATTGAATTTTGTTTTCAGATTCATGACTTCTCGTGTTTAATTAAGGAAGAAAAAGCTAATTTTTTCTTCAACCGCGCTACATGTATCGGTGCCGATAAACGATTTGGTAAATAATTATTTTTTTCTTTATTCTTGTAGTTGAAATGATGTAATTTTTTTTTTCTACGAATTCAAAGATTAATTTAAAGAAGATATCTATAGCTAAGCCACCGTTTGGTTTGAATTAAAATATTAAAATATCAAATTAAAGTCAATAATTAATTTTAACCACACATTCTACGAGATTCACAATTTTTTAACCATATATTTCATCAGTTTTTATCAAGATTTACTTAAAAATTTGATTTTAATTTCTATAAGAGCTAACTTCGAATGATTAATTTATTAAGTCAAAATTGGTATCGTAATCATTACCGGATTGAAATTTGGGTGATATAACTTGCACATTAAAGGATAAGATTAGGTGTGGAATTTTAAAACTATGGGCACATACGTTTTTTTTTTAGTACTTTCCAAGGATTCAATAAACTAATTCCTATAAACGTCCATCTATTATGGGGTTAATATCACAGATGGTCACTGAACTTATTTAAAAATTACAAAATGATCACAGAAGCTCAATTTGTGAAACAAATTAAAATTTCAATGACCGTTTTTGAAATCGTGTGAAACTTTGTTGACCGTTTCTGTAAGTTTTAAATTTCATTGACCGTTTTGTAATTTTTAGATAAATTTAGTAACCGTTTGTAAAATTAACCCATTTATTATGTCGTCTATTTAAATAAAAATTGACTTATATTGCAACAAATTTATCAAAAAAATAAAAATTAAAAGATAAAAAGCGAGAATTTCCAACGTAGTATGTGGGACCAATCAGCCTTCAGATTTCATGAGGTAAAGCAATCCAAATCCGTTAGATAATCTTTATTTGCTGTCTCTTCAATTTCTGAAAATTTTAATTTAAAATTTCCTTTCCAACAGATTTTAAGCTTGAAGGCCCCAACTTGTCTCTATCCGTTGGGGAAAAGTTATTTTATTTTCATCGTTTCACGATTTTTGGTCATAAACATTTTTGGGGTGATAAATAAAAATATAAAATAGCTAATTCTGATAAATTACAAATTGGTCACAAACGGTTTTATTGAAATCCCTATATCAAAATTATTATTCAAGAGTATCAAATATAGGGGTGGACGATTTTTTTCTCAAAATTCAAGCCAAATATATTTTCTCATAGTCACTTGAATTGGGAACTAATATTACATAGAAAGTAAATGAAACTCCAATCCAAGAAGAAACCAACAAGAGTTACAAATTGTTGGCAACCGACCGATTACATTGAGGGGTTGATCGACCATACAAAAATGTCCGAAATGATGGAGCGTATTTTTTAAGGCTCTTGGACATGTCTAGTGCATTGACAAAAATTAACTACACATAAGTACACTTCAAAAAGTTTCAGGTTATTGACTTTTTACTGAGTTTATTACTTTCGAATCATCTTTCACACTTATATTACTTTTTCTTTCCATCTACTTACTTTCACGTGAGAGGTCGAACAAGGTTCCGTTAAGAAAGATGAAGAGTAGTGCCGGTGTAGTTTTATAATCGAACTCAACTTAACAATGTGGTTATATTATACAAAAAAAATTTCTAGTTCTGAATTTTAAAATATAAAAAACCAAGTGGATCTAGTGATTCTTGGTATTGCCAATAAACTTGAATCCTAATTAAATTTGGTAGTCAAATTATTTTTAATAATCTCTCAATCAAATAAATTTATACGCATAAATGACAAGAAAGAAAATATAAAAATAAACTAAAAATTTACAGAACATTTTAGCCTCCGTTTCAAAAAATTTAAGACAAAACGGTCATATTCCAAGAAGGCGTTGCATGATGGCGCATCAACGAGTGCTCTGGCTCCAAAACTGCATAAATTTACGACAAAAATAATTTCTCAAATGTTATTTGTAGAACCCAAAAAAATAAAAAATAAAAAAAATAATGAGGAATCGTGTTAAATAATTTTATTGATTCACAAGAGGGAAAATTTCACGAGTTATTTTTTTAAATAATAAAAATCATCATATAATATTAATTATACGTATTCCAATTAATGAGAAATTAAGTACGAGTATTCCACGTTAATTATAAGTATTTGAGCTGAAGACAGAGGCAGAGCCAATATTATATTATAGGGGTGGCGAAAAAATATTAAGAGTGTGTTTGATGAATATTATTGAAAAATAATAAATTTTAAATAGTGATACGATGAGAAATAAATGGTTAAAAAGTAAGGAAAAATTATTGATGTAATGAAAAATGCGTGGTTGAAACTGAGTTTTGAAATAATGTATATCAAACATGGGCTAAAGGGACAAAATATATGTATTATATATTAATTTATTTTCAAAATTAAATTGACAATATTGCAGGAAATGTTGTATCAATTTACAGCAAGTCAAATTTATTAAAATATACTTATTAATTACTTGCCTGCAATTTTAATTTTAATTATTATTATTAATTATAAGTGCCGGCTGGTCCAGCCAGCCTTATTAATTATTAGAGGTTAATGTAATTCGAATGTTCTGGATTATAATTATTCTTAACGTGTTTGTGTTTTCGTGGTATACCATAATTAATAGTGTAGAATATTTTGTTTAGATAGTGGAAAGATATAAAAGGAAACGAAAGTCCATATTTGAAATTTATTATTCTCATCTCATTTTCTTTTTCTTCAAGCAAGAATAAAGGGGGGAAATTGATTGGTTGATAACGCGTAAAAACTTTAATGATTTCTTATATTATTTAGTATGATTATTTTTATTGAACGGTAAAAGATAACGATAGATTGATATTTAAATTAGAATTTTATCGAATTTTTTAGTTTGATTCAAAAAAACTGCAACGTAAAAGTCACAAGTTGAGTTTCTTTCCAAACATCCCAAATCCCTATCTATAAAATTTCATTGGTAGGGCAGGGCGTAGGTTGGTTTTGATCATTTTTTTTATCCAACTCAAACATAAATCATCCATTTGATCGAAAGTCAAATCAACTAAACCCAATCAATGGTTTAAATTCAGCCCAACCCAAATTGATCAAAATTTGGTCGGTTTGAATTGAGTTGGTCGATATGCGCTATTTTCATGAGAATTAGAACATTATGCGATATTTTTAATGAGAGTTAAAGCATGTGCCTTAAGTTTAAAAAGTTCACTTACGAGTAAATTTACTGAAAATATCTAGGCTTAGCCAAATATGCTCGAATTACACACAAGCAGTGTCTTAGCTGCTTAGAGTACTTTAACAAGCACGTCATTTAGTTTCTGTTTTAATGTATGCTCATGGTTATTCATGTTCTGTAAGATTTTTCTTCGGACATTGGGTTATACACACACAATTTTTATACAAAAGAGTGAATAAATTGAGAATTGTGTACCTTTTAACTATAGTGAAATGTTGTATTTATAGTGATCGAATACCTCTATTTAATAGTCTTACATTCACTGAACTATTGCGCCATACTAAATTAATTATGTGGCAGAAGTTTTCAATAAAACTCTGAAGATTTCCTTAGTTTGGCTGGACTCCTTTTCTAGTTACTCTTATTAAAACCATTTTAGGTTTTTCAATTCAGGTATTATTATTATTATTTTTTATTCCATCGGGTTGGATTGGATTTTAATTCATAACTCCAGACCCAATCCAATTCGACATGAAATTTGATTTTCTAACCCAACTCAACCCAAATTGAACCTAAAAACCAATCTAAACATATTGATTTGAGTTGGGTTTGTTGGTTTGAACTGTTTAAGTCGATCCTTGCACACCACCACTGATGTAGTACATAATCATGATTAATAATTTCCTACTACAATTATGATTAATCTTTTCTAATTTCATTTTCTATTTCTAATATGTTTTATTTTTTAATTCTTATTTCTTATTTGGAATATGATTTCTTTTCTTTATTGATTAGAATATAATTTATAATTTCTTTTATATTGAGATTTTATATTAGTTTCCTTATATTAATAGAATTATAGAATAATCTTGCCTATAAATACAAAAGTATTTTACAAATTTGAACAAAAATAAATTATTATTCAATATATAAGACAAGATTATTCAAATATCGTTCTTATTTATTAAATAATTCTTATTAAAAGAATTTCATAAAGCTTACTCACCAAATTGGTATTAGAGTAAGGAAATTACCTTAGTTTGATAGCCGACAAAGGTCCTAATAGCAGTCAAATTGCCGACGACGAATGGAAGTTCAACAAACATGAACAATGAATCGATGGGATCAATGGAACCATTCGCAACGTCACGCCGATGCTAATTGCATTGAGTTTTGAAAGGAATCGCAAGTCCATGGAGAAGTATAATGACAAAAATTTACAGATTTTAACTCTTATGAATGTTGGTTGCTTTAACAAGCTTAAAACACGACAACATGTGGTTAGAAAGTTTCCTTGAGTCCCAACAAATTTTGAATACACGTAAGTTATTAAGCATTCAAATAAAGTTTATCGAGAAGATATAACAAAGTCCAATTTGAAGTACAAGAAAGTTTTTAGAACACGATGCACCATTAACAATAAAGTAAGCAATGTGATAATAAATCATGAGAGTAATGGAAACATGTGGTATCTAAAGCATTGGTAAAATTTTTAAATTTGAAGACTGAAAAATATTCATTTTATTGTAAATGTTCTAAAAGAGGGCAAAAAATTTTAAATATAGAGGTATGCAAAATTTCACATTCTCTTGAAAAAAACTACAAATATGAGATTATATGTAACGTGATATAAATTGACGATTGTTATGTACTTTTGGGGACAATCATAATACTATGATGTAGATATCACTTATATAGGTCAAGATAGTATGTATATGTTTAGGTGGTATGATAAGAAGATTGTTTTGATATCACGTGATGAATAATTTGTGATTACTAGAGTTAACAAAGAGAAAAAGATTTGTAAGGCGGATGACAATGTTAAAAAAGATGCATTTCAAGGTAATGAGTATGTTGCAATTCATGATACTACAATTGAAAAAGAAAAGCATGTGCAAGTGGAAAACTCGAAACATGTCGATTATTTATACATGGAAATTGACAATGAAAATAACTGTAACGATGAAAAACACTCCGGTGAAATTATAATTGAAAATCTCAAGATCAAGTCACACTCCAGTGATGAACGACTTAAAGATCAAAATTGCCCAATAGGAGAGGAAGAAATAAAACTTTTCAATCACGAATGAGTCAAATGTGAAGATTGTCATATTGAGAATAAAGATTTTGTCGATCTTTTCTATAGCTTCAATGTTAAAGAATTGCATAAGAATAAAGAAAACATGGACGATGAAGATTTGAATCCGCGTACCAATTCTTTTGTGTTGAAGAAAGCATCACTAAACATTATAGTTTATGTGAGAAATATGAAGAATTGAAAATAGTACCAGTGGAAGCTACCGAGAGCGAAGTCAATGATGATATCCGCGAAAAAAATATAACAAGCATGATAGGAACAAAGTTGAATTTAAAGAATGCAACTGGAAAATATAACGATGCTTATCGTGCACATCAAGAAATTGAAATTTCTTCAATATTAGTATTGTCAGAAATTTTTGAGTATTTTCCTCACGATTGATTATTTTTCTTCAAGAAAATTCGAGGACGAGTTTTATTCAAGTGGAGAGGATTGATCTAGTACATAATCATGATTAGTAGTTTCTTACTACAATTGTGATTTATCTTTTCTAGTTCTAATAAATTTTATTTTTTAATTCTTATTTCTTACTTAGAATATGATTTCTTTTCTTAAATGATTAGAATGTGATTTCTAATTTATTTTAGAATATGATTTATATTAGATTTCTTATTTTAGTTTCCTTATATTAATAGAATTAGGGAATAATTTTGTCTATAAATATAAATGTATTTACGATTATGAACAACAATTAATTATTATTCAATATATAAGACAAATTGATCAAATATCGTTCTTATTTATTATATAATTGTTATTGCAAAAATTTCATAAAACTTCCGCACCAACCTCTCATCAGTATACATAAAACTTTTATAAAGGTTAATGTTGGCAAAAATTAGTTAATGTTTGGCCCCCATTTTTTAAATTCTTTTTTTTTTTTTTGAATTTTTAACCGCACATTTTATGTGATTCACAATTTTCATCAATTTTTGAAATATATATTTCGTCAATTTTTTATCAAAATTTATTAATAATGAGATTTTTAAGTTAAACTAAAAGGAGTTTCAAAATTGAAAATTGATGGTGACAACAAACTAATAAAAAGAAAATACATTTTTGCATTAATTTTTTGAGTGTGACCCCTTTCATCAAATTGCTTTCTTTAGAACCTTCCAGGATTTTTAATCGGAAAATTATTCGCGATAATATTTTGATGTTGAAATTTTTTATGAACATAAATATATGTGCGTGTGTGTGTTTCTACAAAATGAAATAGATATTGGCAGAACAAAAGTTTGCTTGAAAAAACTTGCGTTAGCGTATAGTGATAGAGAATAAAATAAAATAAAAATATATGAGTGAGAACGTTGTAAAAAAAAAAAAACTCTTTAGAGAAAATTTTAATACATTCAAATTAATTTAAATTAAGGCCCTGTTTGATTAGCCAAATTTTTTCTAGAATAAGAAAAATATTTTCCATTTCCTTTATTTTGAATTATTTGATTGCTAAATTTTCTAGGGAAAATATTTTCCCCCCACCCCTATTTTCCTCAAATTTGATGAAAAGTTTTTCCCATCTTTTAGGTGGGAAAAGCTTTTCTAGGCTGATCCCCCCCCTTTTTTTTGGGGAATGAAACAAATTTCATAATTAGTTGTAAATATTTTTTCACTTTAATAGACAATTTTCATATAAAATAAAGTCAAACGAATATTAAACTTTGATAGAGAAAATGATTTTTTTAAGAAGAAAATTTTCGTTTTTTTTTTTTTTACTTTTTGGCAATGGAAACAAATTTTATAACCAATTGTAGAAAAAATTATTACTTTAATGAACAATTTCCATGTAAAACAAAATCAAACGAACACAAAATTTAAAAATTTTCCAGATGAAAAATTATAGCAATCAAATACACTTAATTACAATTCTCAGGAAAACAATTTTTAGGAAAAATTTTTCCATGTAAACATTTTCATTCCACCAATTTTCCACATTTGCAATCAAACGGACCCTTTGAGACTTCTTTGATATTTCAGAACTGAATATAATTGGTAAAAATATTTTGTTACTTATTTTCCCAATCATGGCTATAGTAAATAAAATATCTTGTAGGATTAAAAAAAAA
>CAIGRL010064958.1:0-10700 GCA_903798325.1 Fraxinus xanthoxyloides | reverse complement strand
AAAAATTGTCGGCCAATTACGTTATCTATTGTGTCAAATTCAAGAACCACTTTCTTGGATTCAAATTTCATTCCAATCATCCAATTCAATTCATTTTCTTTCTTGAATCTTCAAAATTTCCAAAATCTCACTCAAAACCCCAGCTTGAATTCTACGAGAATAATTCCTAGTTGAGTTCGAATTTGTCCTTTGAAGTACTTGGACGAAAGCATTGAGTGGAAAAAAGCATAGTGGTGAGATCAATAGAGGGAAAAAGTTGAATTGAGTGATACGCGAGCGCACATTTTTTAGGCAAAAATAAATTTTAGATTTAGGATGTCTGACAGGGATTGATCAACACCAAGCCAAAACAACAAGCAAACCAACATGATGGATGAGGTGATATGTAGGTTTGAACAATTATTTGAAGATGTACGGGATAGATTGGATAGACAAGACACGGAACTTGCCAACTTGCATAGGAGAGTTCCAAATATACGGAGACAGACATGAGCCTAGAATGGAGGTGTGTGAAGAATATGATTATGGGAGTGATTTGGATGGGGAGGCAGTAGTCGAAGCTGAAATAGGTATGATAAGAAATAGAGGAGCTAGGGCTTGAACGAAGGGATAGAAACTTGGTTGGAGACAAGGTAGATGGGAACATGGGCAACATAAAAATGATCATTCCACCATTTAAATGAATGAGTGATCCGAAGACTTACTTGGAGTGGGAGAAAAAGGTTGAATTGATCTTTAACTGCCACAACTATTCGGAGGAGAAGAAGGTGAAAATAGCGGTCCTTGAATTCACCGACTATGCAATTACTTAGTGGGATCAAGTGGTGACAACGAGGAGAAATAGGAAACGACCAATCAATACATGGGAGGACTTGAAAGCTATCATGCGGAAGAAGTTTGTACCTAATCACTACTACTGAGAGTTTCATAAAAAACTACAAAGCCTTTACCAATGATCCAAAAGTGTGGAGGACTATAGCTAGGAATTGTTGTGATTAGGACAGATGTGGAGGAGGATGGTACCAGGTTTTTGAACGGGTTGAATAGGGTCATAACTAATGTAGTGGAGTTGCAACACTATGTAGAATTAGAAGACATACTACACATTGCTATGAAAGTGGAGAGGAAATTGAAGAGGAAGGGGACAGCAAGGTATTCATCGGGTGCTTCGGGTTCTAACTCATCCTTAAAACTGAAGTGGGACAACAACAAAGGAGGTGGGGTTGTTTCTAAGGGTAAAACTGAATTGCTGAAGGAAAAGGAAGAAAATGGAATCCCAGCTATCAAGAAGTCAAGACATCAAATGCTTTAGGTGTTTGAGGTCTGGGCGCATCGCTTCTCAATGACCAAACGAAAGAGCGATGATTTTGCGGGATAATGGAGAGGTGGTGAGTGAAAGTGAGAGTGATTATGAAGGCACGTCGGATTTGGAAGAGGCTAGTGATGAAGGCAGAGTGAAATATGCTATTGGCGAGCTATTAGTCACAAGGCGAGCTCTCAACACTCAAATTAAAGCGGATAACTTAGAGGCAGCAAAGAGAATATTTTCTCTACACAGTGCCACATCAATAATAATGTATGTAGCATGATCATTGATAGTGAGAGTTGTACAAATGTAGCTATCACTACTCTGGTGGAAAAATGGGGATTAACTATGCTTAAACACCCTAAGCCCTATAGCTCACAGTGGTTGAATGAATGTAGGGAAGTTAAGATGTATAGAAGGGTGTTAATAAATTTTTCAATTGATAGTTTTCATGACGAAGCAGTGCGTGACGTAGTACCTATACATGTGGGTCATATCTTGTTGGAAAGACGATGGCAATATGATGGAAGGTGATACATGATGGGTATAAAAATAGGTACAACTGTGTCAAGGGTCGAAAGTCTATTACACTTGCACTATTAACACAGGCACAAGTGTATGAGAACCAAATCAAACAGAAAAATGAAAAAGAAAAGATACAAAAAAGAGTTAAAAAAAGTGAGAAAACAGTAAGCAAGAGAGAAAATAAGTTGGCAAGTAAGTGAGAAAATAATGAGGTGGCTAAAAGAGAGAAAAATAGAGAAAAGAAGAGGGGTTTTCCGAGAGAATAGAAAAGCCAAGAGTAAATTTCTTTACAAAAGGGAATGAGTTGAAAATAGCGATAGTGGAGAGAGGAATGATTTTGTTGGTGTACAAAGAGTCACTCAATTTTGAGGAATCTAACCCAACCCTCCCTAACTTGACTATTTCTTTATTGCAGGAATTTGGAGATGTGTTCCCGAATGACGTGCCTAGTGGGTTGTCACCCATTCGAGGCATTGAACACTAAATAAACCTCGTACCTGGTGCATCATTCCAAACCGACCAACTTACCAAAGTAATGCCGAGGAGACAAGAACTTCAAAGGCAAGTGGAGGAGTTGGTGAGCAAGAGGATATCGTAATTACGGATAGACCATCACGTAGAGGAGTTGATGAGTCCATGTGCCGTGACAGTCCTACTTATGCCAAATAAGGATGGAACTTAGAGAATGTGCGTAGATTGCAGGGCCATCAATAACATAACAGTAAAGTATCGTCATCATATTCTTAGGTTAGATAATATGTTATACGAATTATTTGGTGCATACATATTTAGCAAAATTGATCCTAAGAGTGGTTACCATCAAATTTGAACGAGGGAAGGTGATGAATGGAAAACCGCATTTAAAACTAAATATAGCATATATGAATGGTTGGTCATGCAGTTTGGACTCACTAATGCACCGAGCACTTTTATGCGTTTAATGAACCATGTTTTGCGTGCACTCATAGGCAAGTTTGTTGTGGCTTACTTTGATGACATTTTAATCTAGTAAGGACATCAATGAACATATTAGTAGTTTTAAGAAAAGAACAACTTCTTGCTAACTTTAAAAAGTGCACATTTTGTATGGAAAATGTTGTGTTTCTTGGATGCATGATTAGTGATAAGGGAATTGAGATAGATGAAGGGAAAATAAAAGTTATTAAAGAATGGCCAACACCTAAAAATATAACTGATGTAAGAAATTTTCATGGTTTGGCTAGTTTTTATAGGCGATTTGTAAGGGATTTTAGCACACTTGTCACACCACTCACTGAAGTTGTTAAAAAGAGTGTAGGTTTTAAATGGGGCGATAAACAAGAAAATGTATTCAACACTGTTAAGGATAGGCTGTGTGAAGTACCGGTTTTAGCACTACCTAATTTTGACAAAACTTTCGAGATTGAGNTTGTGTTTCTTGGATGCATGATTAGTGATAAGGGAATTGAGATAGATGAAGGGAAAATAAAAGTTATTAAAGAATGGCCAACACCTAAAAATATAACTGATGTAAGAAATTTTCATGGTTTGGCTAGTTTTTATAGGCGATTTGTAAGGGATTTTAGCACACTTGTCACACCACTCACTGAAGTTGTTAAAAAGAGTGTAGGTTTTAAATGGGGCGATAAACAAGAAAATGTATTCAACACTGTTAAGGATAGGCTGTGTGAAGTACCGGTTTTAGCACTACCTAATTTTGACAAAACTTTCGAGATTGAGTGTGATGCATCAGGTATACGCATTAGAGAAACTTTGATGCAGTATAGGAGGCCGATAGCTTATTTCAGTGAAAAGCTAAGTGGAGCAGCACTTAACTATTCTACATATGACAAGGAGCTTTGTTCACTTGTTCGAGCTTTGAAGATATGACAGCATTACCTATGGCCGAAGGAGTTCGTGATTCACACTGATCATGGATCATTGAAGCATTTGCACAGTCAAGGTAAGTTGAACAAAAGGCATGCTAGATGGATGGAATTGATCGAGACATTTCCCTATGTCGTCCGGTACAAACAAGGTAAGGAAAATGTGGTGGTGGATACGTTGTCCCGAAGGTATGTACTACTTCTTTAAGTACGAAGTTGCTTGGTTTTGAGTACATTAAGGACATGCATGTAAATGATTTAAATTTTTTCAGCATATATGAATCATGTAATAAGGGTGCACTAGATATTCTTTAAGCATGAGGGTTATTTGTTTCAGGAAAATAAACTATGTGTTTCTAATTGTTCCAAGCATGAATTGTTGGTTAGAGAAGCACACAATGCGGGACTAATGGGTCACATTGAGGTTGCAAAGACTTTAGAGATGTTAGAGGGACATTTTTATTAGCCTAAAATGAGGATTGATGTAGAATGAACTTGTGATCAATACATAACTTGTAAACAGACCAAGTCTATGGTTTTACCCCACGGATTGTATACTCCTTTACTCGTTCCTAGTGAACCTTGAGTTGATATCTCCATGAATTTTATTTTAGGTTTACCTAGGACTAAAAAGGGGTCGGGATTCAATATTTGTAGGGGTCAATAGGTTTTTGGCGCATTTCATTCCATGTCATAAAACCGATGATGCCACTAACATAGCTAATTTGTTCTTTAAGGAAATAGTGCATTTACACGAGGTCCCTAAGAGTATAGCGTCGAATAGAGATATTAAATTTCTTAGTCGCTTTTGGCAGGTTTTGTGGGAACACAATTGTTTTCTATTACATGTTACCAACAAACCGATGGACAAACCGAAGTAGTTAATAGAACTATAATTCAATTGTTGCGCACTGTGGTTAATAAAAATTTGAAAAGTTGGGAAGAATGCTTGCTTTTCGTTGAGTTTGCATAAATAGGGCTATACATTCTACCACTTCATGTTCACTGTTTGAAATTGTTTGTAGTTTTAATCCACTAACACTATTGGATTTAAGCCATTTACCTGTGAACGAACGTGGTAGTTTAGATGGGAAAAAGAAGGTCGAGATGGTGAAGTCACTTCATGAGAAGGTGAGATTGCACATTGAAAACAAAAACAAGCATTATGTGTCACAAGCTAACAAGGGCCGGAAGAGCGTTCATTTGAACCCGGTGATTGGGTTTGGGTACATTTGAGAAAGGAACGCTTTCCAGAGTAAAGGAAACCAAAGTTGCAGCCACAGGGAGATGGACCGTTTCAAGTTCTCGAGAAAATCAATGACAATGCATACAAGCTGGATCTTCCTGGTGAGTATAATATTCCGGCTACTTTTATTGTATCTGATGTCTCTCTTTGATGCAGGTATGAATCATTTTGAAGAGGGAGGGGGGATGATGTGAGCATGGAGTTGAGCACATCAAAATCAAGCTCGGTAAAGGATTTTTTAATTATTGAATGAGATCCTATGACATGGTCGAGAGCAAAGCAGGTGAAAGAGGCGATGGAATTGCTTGTTCAAGTTACGGTGGACGAAATGTCGAACTTAACAAACCAAGGAACAACTTTCATAAAAGGTCAATGGCTGAAACCATTTGAAACATCGTGTTGCAAGCAATGGAAGGAGTTGCGGAGCTCAACTATGTGACCGCAAAGTTGAGATAGGCATGTGGTCGCATGCCTACAAACCGAAACCAACATGGGCCATTTTCAGTGAACTATGCGACCGCATTCAGAACAACTATGCGGTCGCATAGTTAAATCCGGCATCGTAATTTTCCGTTTTTGGAAATTTCCTAGTTATGTTAGAATTTCATTCCAATTGATATTCTTGTGATCTTTACGGGATTATACACGTTTTTCGACCAATTTCTAGGATAGTATAAATAGGATTTTATTTTCATTGTAATATTTACACAACATTATTATTGAAATTTATTGAGATGTAAATTTGCTTTCGGATTCATGTTCTTCGTTGGACAAATCACGAATTTATCAAAATTCTTCTTGTGGCGTTCAAATCAACCGGGAGAAATTCTCAAATATTCAATCATAGGGTCAACATATCGTTTGCGTATTGTTAGTTATTTTGATTCGTTACTTTCAAATCAAATCCAAAGCTTTGATTACTTTAGCTTTCTTGGGTTCGATTTCAATCTAATCGTAGGTTTTGTAGTTCTTCGCTACGTGGGTTCACATCGCCTATGAAGCCTTTCAAAACATTCCGTCCGAACGATGACTACCGGCCAAAGAGAGTTACATTTGTTCATAAAAAAGTCATTGACAAAAATACAATCCCACGATTAACTAAAGCATTAATGACACATGACACCATGTCAACTTAAAAACTGGACATCCAAATAGAATGAAACAGTGCCGACGTTACAATCTCTGTGGCAACATAGAGTAGATTCCCCCTTATTTGTATATATTAAATAGGGTGCTTAACCATTAACTTTTTGTCTTATTGTGCATAGGTAAATGGGAAAGTGAGATCAAGTTTAAGTAAAAAATCCCGCTAACCAAATGATCCTAACCAGCACACCTGATGAATATATAAAATCCTAATTATCACAAGATTCAATTTTAAAAAGTTAGGATATTAAGCACTCTAATATTTCATGAATACATTTAAAAGACAATAAAAATAAAAAATATAACTCGCATGTACTAAAACTACTGATATTAAATGCTCAACTTGTCAGCTCACCTTTACTCTTTTGATAGCCTCAGATTCTATTTCAATATGATGCTCATCAACAATATGATCCACCATGTCTACAGACATTTGCTCATGAGACCTGGAATTAATTTACATCATACATACATAAATTTTTGAGAAGCACTTTGCAAACAGAGTATGGCATTTGGGTTTCCATTTAAAAAACAAGCAGCACATTTTCATCACCGAAATTCTACACACTACCTGAACGCACGGAAATTTGAACAACAGTAGCACAAGAGAAGATATATTGTAAAGACAAAGACTTTAGCAGCCAGAATTGAGCCAGTAATTATTGATAAGACAACTACGACATGAATTTGAGCTTGCATTCTATGTTCTGAGTGAGATTTGATTATTAACATCAGGAAAACGTTCATAATGTAAGAGACATCGAGAAAGTACAATCAGTGAAATATTTGCTAACGAGTGTTATTTTCACAAATGGCAGTTAATTTAATTTTTCTAACATGTGAATACTTGCTATTATTTTTTTCTTTTAACTACTGATATCTTGAGATCAGTGTGACATTTTTCATTACATTCCAGTTTTCTTAGCACCTCCTTTTGTAAATAGTTTCTCCCTCAAACTACAATTTCTATTACTTAAATGCTTGTTTAGATTCAAGCTGTTAATACTAACATTGCAGTTTCTCAGTAAGCCCAGAGGAAGTGTCAACCAGGGGGGACAAAAAAAAAAATTGTATTACAAAATTAGTTGGGCCTGCCCCCCCTCCCTACACCCCTGGTGTCAACCTAATATCAGAAGCCATGAATTCATGGAAGGAGATAATTAATAAGTATTTGAGCCTTTGTAGTTTAACTTCGAATAGATCCTTGTTGAGAAAATTGAAAGAAGATATACCCAAAAAACCAGGTTTGTCCAAAAAACAGCCCGCTTAGCTGAGTCCCACATTTAACTAACTGACACAACAATGTGAAGGGGAAAAAGAACATAATTAGGAATGCAGGACTCTCACCAATGATCAGAGATACAAGTGAAGCACACAGAAGCACAATTATTCCAAAGTGAAATAAGAAAGATACTGTGAGGTAACTTATAGTTTATTGACACCAATAATACAATCTCATCTATACTACACCAAAAGATTTACTGCCACACATCAAATTTGATCTATTCTTTAATGGACGGTCTTAAAACTAAAAATTTATCATTAATGATATAGTCATGTTGGAACTTATTCTGATTAGCGAGGTTCAATATTTCTAGCAACAAAATGGCAGTCATATACATCAAAGCAACAAATGAAATATGAGAAGAATAATATATCGAATGTACGTTGACAAGATGCCCAGAATCGGTAGTATCCGCCGATTCAAGGCTAGGAACGCTCGTATAAGAATTTTAGACAACAGTCCTGCTAAACAAGTACAGATTGGCAAATAAGCACCAATACATTTATCAACAGGAAACATATAAAACCTTTTACGAACATTACCATTCTGATCCCTTATGAACCATAGGAAGAAACTCGCGTTCAAACAAGTGGCTAAAAGGCCCATGGCCTACATCATGCAAAAGCCCTATAAATTTGAGCATAAGACGGGTGAATATTTAGTTTACAGATAAATGGACTGGTTTCGTACATAATATATGGAATTATAAAATTACTGACCAGCAAGTTTCACTGTTTGTACATCAAATTGATCGATGCCATGCTCTAAGCCCTAATAAAGACATAATGTCAGAAAGATTTACTACAGAATTTGGATTTATGCAATGAAATAAATAATCTCAGGAAAATTTCCTACTTGGTTGTTCTTAAGTTTATGAACAGCTTCACCCGCAAGCCAATACACTCCAAGAGAATGTTCAAATCTGGAGTGCACAGCTCCGGGATAAACCATATGCGCTATACCTGCAAATTAATATAAAAAAACAGTTTCTTGAAGCAAGTACGAGCCAGAAAATAACAGACAGTGTATAACTGGTTACTTCATACCTAGAATATTCTTAAAATGCACCAATAATAAGGCCACTGGCGTGGTTATGATTTAATAAGAGACTGGGCAAATATCAATCAAGGTGAAAACCAAAAAAATCATGGAAATCTGTACAACAGGAAAGTTCAACATTCAAGTACAAGGGAATAGCAGGTTATTGATGATAGAGACAGGGACATAGATGCAAGTCATAAATCTTAGCTATCATATGATTCATATCCTTATATATGAAGACAATTCTACCTATATTATTCCAAGCAGCAACAAGAGTTCACTAGTTAAGCAACAGCAGAGACATGGCAACAACTCAAAACAACTTCTCATGGAAAGTGGGACAACAGTCAGAACATTACACTTAAACATAGAAAACCCAGAGAGGAGTGTCTAAATGCACACGTCGGACCTTAATCATTACAATGTGGGCACAGTATAAATTTGACTAGATACTGTATTTGTAGTTAACCAGTAAAACAGGAGAATATAATTTTTGGCTTTATCTGATCAACAATAATCAATATCATGAAAATCTTCATGCAATTTATATTTGAACATCTCTAGATCATTCCATTCAATTACTGGAGATTCCAACATAAATAACAAAGTATCTCGGGATTGCTCAAGGGGCAGGGTACAAGGAAAAAAATGAGGTTTTAAACTCACCAAGTTGCTTAAGATCTCGCAGCCTGTAAATAGAATGAATATTGTTGTTAGCATCTTAAAATTAAAGCATCTATTATGGAGAGAAATGTTACCAAAATGAAAAGAACAATAAGAAATAGAAAAATATGAAAATAAGTAGCAGACAAGGACTGGGAAAAAGAATGTTGTCCACCTTTGAAATTGCTCAGTGTCGATAAACTTCAAAAAGAGCTGCAAAATGATAAAGAACAATTAAATTGTGTCATTCTGGAAAAATGTGCAATACCGTGTTGAGCTATAACAAGAAACATAAAGGCACACAATTGTAAACTTACACTAATTTATATTCAACTTAAGAACTTATTTAACTAGTGATTTCACAATGTGTAAGAGATTACTAAATTCCAGTAATTGCAGATTAAGAACATTTAGCTTTATATGTAATGAATGAAATATCCAGCCTCCATTTTTGACCTTCGACAATTGCTTTGGAATAAGCTAGCAAATTTTGTTAATAGGAGGAGGACAAAAATTCAAACCAAATTAAATGGCAGGAAATTTTGCAACAGCCGACCATCCAATTAATTGTGTATTGTTGAAAAAACTCATCCCACCTTCATCCTCCTACGGCTATAAATAGAGCCTGAATTCTTCTGTTTTAGACACACCCCAGAAAGAAGAAAAAGAGTGAGTTTAGAGAGATTTGTGAGGTTTTTTTTGTAAAGAGTTTGTAATCTCTGCAAATTCTATTCAAGTAAGAAATAGAATAGTTTTTCCTCTTATATCTCCTCTTTAGTGATCAGAGAATCATTACAATTAATCACTTATTATCTATTAGTTCAGTTAAAATAGAGGGTGGGGGGGTGGGAGGGGGGGGAAGAAAAAGCAGCAAACTACAGTTAATTTTGTCGAGACACAAATCGATAAAGTCAGTGAACTAAAGATAACTCAGTGAAAGGATTACCGGGCCGAGGTAAATGTTGCCGTGGACATTGTCATGGACGTGCTTGGAGGACCTCAGATCTTGAAATGAGCCAAAACTGAAATTCGACGAGAATGCAATGTCTTCGTTGAAAAACGATCCCATAGTCTCTCCAAGGCCACAAACAACATATGCAGAAAAACTTCACAAGAACTCCAATTCAAAACCTAATAATTACATTGGAATGGAGATATGAAGGAACTATTTTGAAAGCTTTACCTACCGTTTGTATTATATTCCGCCGCAGAGCTATGCAGTCAGGAATTCTGGGAAATGGGGAACCAAAAAAGAGAGGACGTGTCTAGTCGTCCGACGGTAGGCGATTGATACGACGTCGTATTATTGATGAAGGAGGGCCTCTAACGGCCCTTTAATTTGGAAGAGCGGCACTCTTTTACCTTTCGAAAAATTGGGCCAAACAGCACTAACTCGTGTCAAATTGGGTCTTTTAGCACTCTTTATTTATGATGACTTCGCGCCTACGCTCTCGAGGAAGGTTAGGCCCCGTTCTCTTTATCATTTTCAAATTTTTTTCTATTTTCGATTTTTCAAAATAGTGAAAACGCGTTCTCTTTCCTATTTTCGAAAACGTATTTTTGAAAACAAGTTAAAATTTATAAAGGAAACACAAAACGACAAAATTGTCGTTTTGGGTGTTT
>CAIGRL010064935.1:0-12580 GCA_903798325.1 Fraxinus xanthoxyloides | reverse complement strand
GGCGGGTTTTTTGCCATCACTAATTTGGGGGCTTTTCGTTTGGATAATTATGTCTTTGTTTGGTGGAGATTAAAAAATTTTTATAACAAATTTTAATAAAAATTGATGAAATGTGTGGTTGAAAGTTGTAAATATATGTAATTAACATTAATTGTTGATTTCAACTTAATTTAAAATGTAATCCCAACAAATATGAGCAATATTCTAAATTCCATTTTTTAACTATCTTCTAAATGAAAAAGTAAATTAATTAAATTCCATAAAATAAAATTTACTGCCCATAATCTTATAAATCCAGGAGTGCTTTCCACTATGCTTGTATATCCACAGCTACATGTACAATTTTCTTCAAAAAAATTTAGATAGATGTTGATGTGGGCCATTAATTTGAATTTCGATTCTTTATCAAATGCATGCCACCTTCGCACCTGTGAAAGAATTTGTCAAAATATTCTAAGTAGCCTCGTTTGAACCACGTTATTTCTGAAATAATGTATTTTAGAACAGTAGATTAGTGAAAAATATATGATTGAAAAAGTAAAAAAAAGTTATTGATCTGATGAAAAATATTATTTTATTAAAAAATGTGTGATTGAAAATGAGTAAAATAATGAATTTTTTTTTTTTTTAATTTGGCCCCACCCACCCCACCATCCCCTACCCCAAATAACGACATAATTCATTGAAGAGATCAAAATCCACGTCTGTTCTCCACTTCTTGAATCCAAACAATCTTCTGTTTTCCTCCCTATAAATAAATAATCACCTGAACCCAGCTTTTTCTCCTCAATATATACACCACAACCTTGTTTCTCCACCATCGCCGCCGCCAACACCACCACCGTCTCCCCACCATTTTGTTTCCTTTCAATTTTGCACAAATAATTAACAACCAAATTCACAACGTCTTCGCATAGAAAGATTTATCCAGTTCACCAATATATATAATTCCATACATATACTGCTAAAAATGACTACTATGGGGGCCTCACCACCATCACCTGCTCAGCGCTCTCCATGGCACTCTCCGGTGCCGTACCTCTTCGGGGGATTGGCGGCCATGTTGGGACTCATTGCTTTTGCTCTTTTGATCCTGGCGTGCTCATACTGGAAGTTCTCTACCTATGGTGGTGACGGGGAGAGGGACCTCGAGGCCGGTGAGGGTAATAGCAGTGAACGCTCTGAGACTGACGCCGTTAAACCACCGCCAGCGCTTGAAGAGAAGTATCTTGTGATCATGGCCGGACAAGAGAAGCCAACTCACTTGGCCACTCCTATGTCTAGTAGAGCATCATCTTTTGGTAACAAGAGCACTTGCAGCAGCAGTAGCGACACCACTCTGACATCAGAGGAGGATAGTGAAGAGAAGAAGCAGCAAATTAATGGTGGACAGGTAGAAATGGGGAACATGGAAGCCCATCAGGCAACAGATCAATTCAATTGACACCTTTCATCTCCTTTTGAAATTTTGGTTTTAGGGTTCTTGGGCAAGGAGCTTTTGATTACTCCTTTGTGGATAATTTCGAAAGATTTTGCACATAGATCTGTGTGTGCTTCAGAAGCTTGAGTTAAATTTTCTTTTCGGAAATGTAAATAATTTCTTGGAGAATTTAAGGGTAAGATAAAGCTTTTCTTGCATATTGAGGCTTGTTTGGCCTGTTCTTCTTACCATTACCATGGTTCTATGAGCTTTTCCCCCATTTTCCCACTAATTTTGAGTATTTTCAATTGAAAAAAAAAGGAAAAAAGAAAAAAGAAAAAAAATACAAACTCGGAATGATATAACAAAATTACGATGCAACAATTGTTGATAGGAGTTGCAGCTAAAGAGCAATTAAAAAACAGCTTTTACACACTAATAATATTAATTTTAAGAACATCTCCAATAGTGACGTAGAATTAATCTAAAATGTGAAGTAGCCGAAAAAATCTTCACAGGGAGAGACGTAAAAGAAATGTAAATTGTATTTTCCGGTAGAAAATATAGAAAAAAATGTAAATTTACATATTTTTTACATTCACAAAAGACAAAAGTGGATTTACATCTTTTCAATGGAGTAGATTTTGAATTTAAATCTACCGAAATATAAATGAGAATACAAAAATGATTTTAAAGATACTAATTTACATACAATTTTATACGATCATTGGACATGTCCAACCAGACATTTTACATGATCAATAACTTTTAAACAACATATTTTATCAACATTTACCAAAAATTATTGAAAATTTGATTTTAATTTACACTGAAAATGAAGCTTTAAAGAGAAACGTCCGAAGTAAACCATTTGCAGAAGTTAGAAGCCGTGGGAGAGTTCAGAAATAGGAGTAATAAATGAAGAAAACAACTGACTGACACGTGTGTCCATCAAACTTCTTCTCCCAAGTATCTACATTAGCTTGTTTGGTCCTCATTTTTCTAAAAATTTATTTTTTTTGAAATTTATTTTTAATCACACATTTTATCTAACTTTTATCAAAATTCACTAAAAAAAAAATCTAAACATTGGCTAAACCAAACATGTACATAATTGTTGAACAACTTATAATTTCAAGCTAAAGAGTGGTATTATAAAAGACGGTTCACAAATGTAGTGTGGAAAAGTGAGCAAACCGGAAAGGTTGAAAGGGGAAAGTGCTTCATTGTCCCCTCTTCCGCGTGGGGAGTGAGGGGGAGGGGGTGAGGCTGGGGGTGGATGGGTTACATCCTTTTTATTTTTCCTTCCTATTTTTATATTTTCTCTAATTTATTTTTATTAAAATTATTCAGTATATAATTTTCTATTCATGTTAAATTAACCGCTAAATAAGCGACTTCTTTACTTTGAGATTACTTGTGCAACAATAGTAGATAGTCGATAACCAAACCATTATGGTTGAAAGCTTGACAACCAACTTGCTCGAAAAATCATCCAATTTTCGTTACACAAATAGAAAACATACATAAAACAACAACACAAGTCATTTAAAAGAGTAAGCCGTGTTTCGCTCGTGCATGAGAAATTATTGGAAAAGTTAGTTTTTAAAAGAATGTGGTTAAGAAGTAGGAAAAAAATATGAAAATGCAAAAATGATATATATATATATATATATATTTTTTTTTAAATGTGTGATTAAAAATGAGTGTGGTGAAAAATGATTTTCAATCGCTCACACACAAGGACTTCATTTTCTTTACGAAGCTCATCACCTTTTGGATAGATCGATACTTTTAACTCGATCCTTTACTGATTTCAAGAATCGTTCAACCATGTATTTTACTATTTCTTTTTCCCGACATTTAACTTGATAGTTCCTATAAAACTATTTCTTTTCTTGAAATCTTGTTCTTAAAAAACAAACAACATTAGATACTAAAAACTTCCTCAAATCTATAAACACAATAGTGAATTAGTCAACAACAACCCAACAAATATGTTCCCCAAAATTCACAATATCCCGCGTTCTCATGCGTCACATTATTGGGCCCTCCTGTTTTATATGCTTCTCTATCTACTCCGCGAACACACACAAATTCCATCTTCCTATAGATTTGAACCAGAAAACGGCCAAAAATCACTAATAATATTATGTATTTATGAACCAAATGCAAACAAAATAGCACAGATTTGAATCTGCCAAATGCTCGTAAAAGTCAATCTAGTGTTGTAGTGTTCTTGTCTGCCACTTTGATTTTATACAGTACATTCACACTTGTTTTGTTTGATTATCAATTAATTTCTATTTTTTTAAAATTTGAATTTTATATTTGTTTTGAAAAAAGCCGCACTTGCATAAAGTTACTAGTAATTATTTCCGTTGATTTCGCTTAATTTATTGTGAACCCTTGTGAATTCCCATTGAAGTTGAACGCTTCCGCAATTGACGCACAAAGGTGGACTCATCAGTCATTAGTCTAGTGTGGGCTCTGAGAAGATTTTTTTTATTTTTTTATTTGTGTAATTGTATCACGTATAAAAGCTCCATTTTCAATGATCTTGAGAAATTGTGTTGCTTTAACATTGACCCGTGTCAAAGTTTAACATAATTTCTTCAGGGTGGATCTTCAAAACGTATTGATTTCAAGATCATGGTGGTGACGGAGATGATCGTGGGGTGGTGAAACCTTATTTGTGATAATGGGGTGCGTGACGTCCAAGCAAGCGGTGTCAGTAACGCCGGCGGCATTGGATAACTCCGGGGCGCTAACTGGAGGATCCGAATTGGGGTCAGGTCGGAGCCGGGCGGGTAGCAGTAGTGGGTTGGCTTTCAACTTGAAGAAGGTGAAGAAAAGGTCGAATGAGCCCGGGAGCGAGTTGGATGAGTCGAGGCTGGCGAGTTCGAACGGGTGTGGGAGTGAATCAGTTAGTTTTAGGCTGGGGAACTTGCATAGGTATGTGGAAGGGGAACAGGTGGCGGCTGGGTGGCCGGCTTGGCTTAGTGCAGTGGCTGGTGAAGCCATTCAGGGCTGGGTGCCAGCCAAAGCCGAGTCTTACGAGAAACTTGAAAAGGTTAGTTGATACTATTTAGATTTAAAATTATTAGCTTATTCAATAAGTATAATTAGGTATTTAATTATTGAAAATGTGACAGTACTAATTGATACTTATATGGTACTTGTGTCATGTCTTGAACTGTGATAAGAAAATTAATGACCAACTGCACAAGCATCCATTAATTTGATTCATAGTGTCTCGGAGCCTAACCAAATCAAGAAAAATGTTTATGCATGGGTGGGAAGAAGGCTTAGTTTGTTGTTGTTGTTGCTATATGGCGCTATAGTTTGCCGAGTTCCTTAGAGTGTTGTCTTGCGCGCCTAAATATTCTCTACCTACCCGCCTGTGTTGGTATCGGGTACAGGTACGTACCCTTTTGTCATTCAACCTCTGCTCTTATGTCCTATCGGGAAATTGGAAAAACCCTGCTATGGCCTATGATTGACATTTTTAGTAATTTTCCTACTAACGATATCTAATGTACTCGTTTTAATTTTTCTGCTTATTTTTCTATTTGTGAGTGTGCTATATATGCTTTCAGAAGCAAAAAGGCTCGTCGGGAGCAATGAGGTTAACACTAACCGTTTATGCATTAAAATAAGTATTTACAGATTGAACATTCCAGTATTTTTCTTTATGATTAGAAGGATTATAAAAGTGAAGCCAAAGAATCAGGAATATCTGTATCTGCTAATTTTGATACTCCTGTCATCAATGCAATTGTGTTAACGTTAATCAAAGCTGGAAATAAGTGAAATGTTGGATGTGCATACTGATATTTTGTGCTAATTTAATCTTGAAGCAAGTTAACACACTTTGTTGTATATTTATGTAATGAATTAGCTTATGTTTTCTGCTTAGATTTTGCTCGTATATATAACCAACTGCTGTTATGCAATACAATATGCAGAAAAGTTTTTACGAACAATTCTCTAATGTAAACCTCTCTATATGCACCATTTTTGCTATAAAACCTCCTCAAATTTCTGATTTCTATGATTCACTTCTCAACTGATAAACATGTTTGGTTTTATTGTTTTGACAGATTGGTCAGGGTACGTACAGCTCTGTATTCCGAGCACGTGACTTAGAAAGTGGGAAAATAGTTGCTTTGAAGAAGGTGCGATTTGACAATTTTGAGCCAGAAAGCGTTCGTTTCATGGCTCGAGAAATAATGATTCTTCGCCGGCTTGACCATCCAAATATTATCAAGTTGGAAGGATTAATTACCTCCAGATTATCATGCAGCATATACCTGGTGTTTGAGTACATGGAACATGATATCTCAGGGCTATTATCTTGCCCAGACATCAAGTTCAGTGAAGAACAGGTTTGGATATTTATGTGAAAGGATATGCTTTTCTTTCGGTGAGCACAGTGGATTAGAACAAACTAATTTGATTACAAGGGTGATGTGCACCTTAGATTGTTTAAATGACTGGTGTAGAAAAATGAAGATAACATAATATATAGAAGCATTATAGTGTAAAATTAAAATTTCTCAAGGAAAAAAGGAGAGGATATTTGTGAACTCTTGGAGAGTTAATGTGTGCATAACTAAGCCTCTGTTTGTGAAGAATTTATAAATGGTTTAAGTTATAAATAGATAGAAATGAGCAATGGATAAGTGTATAGTACTTATGGATTCATTGGAATGTGTGGTTGGATAAGAAGTTTGGCCATTTATAAATGATTTATAAATTTTTCCAAATGGACGCTAAGTCGTTTCACTGAAAATGATGAGTTGTATTATTTTTTGTCATTGCTTCTGGAGAATTAGTGAACATTTGTTTTATGTATGTAATAAGATCCGATTGGCTCATTTTACAGGTTAAATGCTACATGAAACAGTTATTGTTGGGTCTTGACCATTGTCATTCGAGGAGCGTAATGCATCGGGATATTAAAGGTGCAAATCTTCTGGTAAATAATGAAGGAGTTCTGAAGGTGGCCGATTTTGGGTTAGCAAATTTCTGTAGTTACGGGCAGAAGCAACCTCTTACAAGTCGAGTAGTCACTTTATGGTATCGTCCTCCTGAGCTTTTGTTGGGCTCAACAGATTATGGAGCTTCTGTGGACCTCTGGAGTGTTGGATGTGTATTTGCTGAGCTTCTCATGGCTAGACCAATCCTTCGAGGAAGGACTGAGGTAATCACCCTCCCAAATCATGTTCCAACTTTTAACTTTGCAGTGAAACACAGTGGATATGATGATAATGAAATTTTGCCGAAGTTTGAGCCATAAGTTTGATATTGCTAGAGTAGAATATGATAATAATGTCTATATGCAATAAAGCATGGCTGGAAATTGTTTATAACCTGTTTAAATTTGGGTTCAATGCAAAAATTGTTATTGACTAAATTATAAGAAATTTTTGAAATAAAAAACAAATATTTGTGAAAAATGTGGATATCAATTTGAAAATGAGTAAGTAAGATAGCATCGAACTTTCAATCAATCCTGGTACTTGACATAAATACATAGAAATAAGTGGTGATAAGTGGATGGTATTTGTGGGTCCCTTAAAATATGATAAAATATGTCTTTTGAGTGTTTATAAATAGTATGAACATGAGCCAATCTTTTTTTAAGCTTTATTTGAGAATAATGTTTATTTTTTTTGTTATTTGTTTATAAACATGATTTCGTGACTTAAAAACATTTTTGATACGGCTGATTGTGCTGCATTTCATAATCCCCACCCACCCCACTCCCCACCCCCATAAAACAAAAATAAAAAATAATTTAAGGTTGAGCCTCTTGACTGCATCATCATAACCACGAGAAACTTGTGTTGTGTTGATCTTCAACCACTTATCATAAGCATGGGTCTACAATAGAATTGCTTGAAAAAAAATTGGGATATACAATGCAAGAACCATCAGATGATGGTGTGCCTTTATTTTCCAGAAAAAGTGTAAATTTCTGTTTATGTCTTGAGAAATATGAATAATTATTTACATGCTTTCCTTAGATGTAGATATGAGATGAAGTTGCTCTTCCCAACTAGCTTGGTGACTTCGTTGAGATCATTTAAGGCTCTAATCATACTCGTTTATATGTTTGACAAAAAGGTTGAGATAGGGGATATGGCTCATACATGTTCGTGAATAAAGCGAGCAACACTATGCTTAGTTTGGCTAATACATGTTTGTGAATCAAAGCATAAAATATTCTCGACTTTTATCTACTTATTTCAGATGTTAAAAATAAAATATTTAGATTGATCGCACTTTACTTTTCAAAATTATCCTTGAAAGGTGTTCCTTAATTTCTATAGATATTAATTGGTCAGATGAGCCATAACTTATCATGATCAAAGCTGAAGAATGACTCTCTGTGATTCTTGAACAAGGATTACTCTCTGATTCTTGAACAAGGATTAAGTTAATTTTCGAACCTCTAAACTGGCAAGCCCAAAAAGATGCTGTAGAAACTTAGCAGTGAGCACCAATAAATCTGAGCTTGTCTAGGTTCTGTTCATTTGCTGCTGTAGAAGTTGACTTCTGGGAAATCCTTCCTAATAACCCTATTACGCGTGATTTAAGGTTATCTTCTTCATCTAGGTTGACATTAAATCCAGTTCCATCAATTTTACTAATCAATGTCTCTAGCGACCTTTTCGAATGTTTCCCTTGCAATTATATTAAATGGACAGTATCTTTGGCTAACTCATGTCCCGCGAATTTGCTCATTTCCTGTCTCCCTTTGTGTTACCATGTTTCCTTAATATTATAACTATACACAATTTTTATAAATCGTATTTTTTTAAAAAAATAAGCACACATTCACATTTTCTACTCTCAATCTGGCATTCCTTGTGGTTTACATGATTTTGTTAAATAATTTTGTTTAATCTCCAAAAAATCTCTAAACTTCAACAGTACCGTATAGATTCAGGGCAACCAACTTCCATCCTTTTGAGCTTCCTTTACAATAGACGCTCTAAATACAAAATTCTCTTTATTTAAATAGCTAATGCTTAAAATAAGCTACATGAGACTCTCTATTTTCATTTTTTAAAATAGAGAATCTGTTTGTCTTTTCAAATTTAAAGAGTCAAACTCACTATCTACTCTTAATGTACAATGATTGTATTTAATAAGTCACACATTTCAATACTCTACTTCTTAAACTATTCAAGCCACATTTAAATTTATTGACCATTAATTTAAAAAAATTATGTTAAATAAAATATGAGGAGAAATCAATAAATATTTCTTGAGAAAAGCAAAATGAAGAGTCAAAATAGAGAGTATCGTTGAACTGCATAAAAATCTTGACTCTCTAAATTTAAAGATGGGATATGCTCTTCTGTAAAATAATAAGGCATATCTACTCTTCTAGAGGTCAATGGCTTCTTTTACCGTACTTCTACTGTTATGATTTTCATATAACAATTTCTCGACATCTCCCATCTCTCTCAAATGTCCTTGTCCTTTTTTACCAAGACCTTTGAGGTCTTATTTCTACTCTTCTTAACACTCATGAGATCTCTAATTTCTACTCTGACTTCAACTACCTGATGAACCCTTTTTGCTCCTTAATGTCCAATAAGTAACATCTTTTTATATTTCCTTCTTGAGGTTGAACATCTTATCTGATGTATAACATGAGGACTGTACAAGGAACCAATTGAACTTCTGGAATGTTTTAAAATCAAATTTGGAGCATCAATGTCTTGCTAAAATGTGTAACCTGCATTACTTTGAGTTTTGAAGGCTTGAAGAATGACACAATGTCCTTCCCCTTAAACAGGTTGAACAGTTGCACAAAATTTTCAAACTCTGTGGATCTCCGCCAGATGATTATTGGAAGAAATCTAAACTTCCTCATGCAACTTTGTTTAAACCCCAACATCCGTATGAGAGCTGTCTTTGGCAGACCTTCAAAGATCTACCAAAAACAGCTGTTACACTGATAGAAACTCTCCTATCTGTGGAACCATACAAGCGGGGATCTGCATCCTCGGCCCTGGAATCTGAGGTATTTCCATTCCTTCTCAAAGATTGTGGTTAATGTTGCACGACTAATCTGAGATGCATAAGCATAACCAAGTTGAATTATTTCATAGATATTTAACGTATTTGATAGGTGTGTTTTCTAGCTATTTCCCTTGCTACACTTAACAAAAAAATTGGTAATAAATGCAATATTCTCGTGTTTCTATCAGTTATTTACTTCAGAAGGATCTTTAACATTCATTTTCTTCATATGCAATATTTAGTATTTCAAGACAAAGCCTCATGCTTGCGACCCATCAAGCTTGCCAAAGTATCCACCAAGTAAAGAAATCGATATTAAACATCGAGAAGATACGAGCAGGTGCGATCCTGCCATTTATTCTATTGGGTTATTTTATTCCCTTGAGATTGAATTTTACTTGACTTGTTCCTGGATTTTCAGGAAAACGACTGGTGGAAGATCCCGACCTGAAACAAGGAAGCCAACCAGAAAACAGAATGGAATCAAACTGGCACCAGTAGAGGTCTATACATACAAGTTTACTGTATACACTTCCATTTGGGATTATTTGCATATTAGAGAGCCTTATAAATAATGTTTATTTATCTATGCAGAACTTGCCTGTTAAAACTCGAGTCAACCCTGCGTTTAATGGCAATGCTGCAAGTATTCGCAATGGGGATAAAGAATTACGTCTGGACCTTGCAAAGCCATCAACAGATGGAACAGAAGAGGCAGCATCCCATGTAAAGAACGCATCTCAAGGTGATGATACTTATTTGGGTCCTTTACAAGTTTCAGGATCAAGTGGTTTTGCATGGGCAAGGAGACGGATGCATGATTCATCTGCAAGATCTCGGAGTAGGTCTAGTTCTAGAAGTCTAATTTTTGAACCTTCGGGGATGTTGCATTCAAGAAATAATTTGGATTCACAAGTGGAAGAGAACAATGAAGTTGTAACTGGAAACTGTGCCGATTCTAAAAGGCATGACTCTTGTGAAGCCTTCAAGCAGTCAATGCTCAAACAGTGGAGCCAATTAGAACGTCCAGATTCCTTTGATATGTCCGACGAATACCACTCTCAGGAACTGTCAGTTGCACTTTATAATAAAGATGAACGGGCTGCCAAGAGAATCAGTTTGGTAATTACATTAACTTTTTTAGAGTACCAGTATTAATATTTATTTCAGAAAACTATAACATATTCAGGTTATATAATTTCAATTGAGAAAATAAAACTGAAAAGAAGGAAATTGAACTCGTCCAGTTTCTATCAGTTATAAACTGTAGTAATGCCAAACTTCTAGGTGCTGAAATACATCTATACCTTTTTGCATCTTTCCGTGACTGAAGTTGCTCAGTAATTTGTTGGGAGAAAATTATTTTTTCCGTCATATTTACTTAATTGAGAGAATCATGTTGCTATTATGTCAACCTCAATTTAACAGTATTAAATGAAGGTAGAATTTTGTGAAGTTAGTCACATGATAAATTTGTATAGCTTGATTTGATCTATCAATGTCACAAAAATGAGTTGTATAGTAAGATTGTGTCGACGATTTATGTATTGTGTTTTTTCCTTCAGAATTTCTTCTTTTCTTCACTCAAAGAAGAAAAGATATTTATTCCTATGTATTATTCATTTCAGCTTCTTTATTTGTTCTAAATGGGACTTGAAACAGGTTTATCAGAATCAGGAGGAGAAGGTTGAATTTTCAGGACCCTTGCTTTCTCAATCACAAAGAATAGATGATCTCTTAGAAAAACATGAGCGTCATATTCGCCAAGTTGTTCGAAAATCATGGTTCCAGAGAGGTAGGATATTTTTTCTTTAGGAAGCTAGCTATGCAACAAATTACTCTTCTAAATGCTTCGCTTGATTTAACTTTGAGCTTATCCAAGCCATTTTACATAATTCTATTAATTTCAAAGACAAAACAATGTCTGTTTATGCTGAATAAAATCTGAAAAACGCTGCCATCTGATGCGCTATCTTGAAACACCATGCATAATGGTAACTTGCTCAAGCCATTTGCAAACAGGCAACGGCCTCTTTCTTTTACCACTTTCTGCATGTTATTTGTATCCCCTTTAAGTGAATTTGAATATCAATGTTTTACCTGGTCCTTACACTATCTATACTATCAGTTTCTACTAACAATTTGAGCTGGAAACTAAGTAAAATATTCTTTTTTTTTTTCCCAACAGAGGAACCTATTCAGTGAAATTTTGTAGACGTCCTCGAATTTACTGAACTCCATATAGTTTGTCCGATTTTTAATTGCAAATAACATTATCTTGTTTTTGCAGTCAAGAGAAATGAGAAGTAATTGCATGTAATACTCTATTCAAGCGATTTGCGTGAGGAGATCTTGGCAAGGGGAATTGAGTTCGAGCCAACTCGATAGTCAACAGATTTGCTGATACACAAAGGTGCCTTTGATGAAAAGAATTGAATGAGGACTATGACCAACAAGGTTGAGGGGCCAAACTGATTCACTGAGTCTGATATAACATCAAACAAGATGATCATAGGGCTGATAATTCTTTTCTTTTTGATAGCCATGAAANGTCAAGAGAAATGAGAAGTAATTGCATGTAATACTCTATTCAAGCGATTTGCGTGAGGAGATCTTGGCAAGGGGAATTGAGTTCGAGCCAACTCGATAGTCAACAGATTTGCTGATACACAAAGGTGCCTTTGATGAAAAGAATTGAATGAGGACTATGACCAACAACGTTGAGGGGCCAAACTGATTCACTGAGTCTGATATAACATCAAACAAGATGATCATAGGGCTGATAATTCTTTTCTTTTTGATAGCCATGAAATTTCAATCATATTTTATTTTACAAATATCCATATTATTTCCTGTATAAGTATCCTTGACATCTTGTTGAATCATTCTCCTAATGTATAGTAAATATATGTTAGTACCACAAATCTTCTGATAATCGTTTCGTGCTTGATTGTTGGTGTAATGGCTCTAATTGTATACACATCTCCAGGGTAAAGCGTAGCTTGTGAGTTTATAACCAATTGGACACTTCCTCTTACAAGTCACTTTCAAAGGTGAGTTATATCCATTGTGCTGGTTACAATTGGTATAAGAGCCGGCATCCTTTCGGGGGGGATG
>CAIGRL010064884.1:0-12589 GCA_903798325.1 Fraxinus xanthoxyloides | reverse complement strand
AATTGTGGATGGAAAACTGGTGGTGAAGGACCAGACCATATTAACAAACGTGCCAGACAATGTGATAGCCACCTCTGGAGCCTCGACCGGGCCGGTGGAGGGTGTGTTCTTGGGGGCCGTGTTCGACCAAGAGAACAGCCGCCACGTGGTGTCTCTCGGGACACTGCTCGAGGTTCGATTCTTGGCTTGTTTCAGGTTTAAGTTATGGTGGATGTCCCAGAAAATGGGTGACAAGGGCCGAGACATTCCCCTAGAAACTCAATTCTTGTTGGTCGAAACTAAAGATGGATCAAATTTGGAGTCGAGTGTTAATGGAAATGAGGATAACAACGTTGTTTACACAGTGGTTTTGCCTTTGGTTGAGGGACTATTCAAAGCTTGTCTTCAGGGGAATGATGAAGATGAGCTTGAATTGTGTTTAGAGAGTGGGGATATCGACACCGTAGGGTCGACATTCGCCAATTCAGTTTACATTAGTTCAGGTACGGATCCGTACGTCACGATATACGAGGCGATGACGGCCGTCAAATTGCATCTCGGGACATTCAGACTTAGGCACGAGAAAAAGTTGCCAGGGTTTGTGGATTACTTTGGGTGGTGCACATGGAATGCTTTCTACCAAGAGGTGACTCAAGAGGGGGTAGAGTCCGGCCTCGAAAGTCTTGCCGCAGGTGGGACCCCTCCAAAGTTCGTCATCATCGATGATGGGTGGCAATCGGTCGCGGGCGATTACGAAAAAACAGAACAACAACAACAACCCCTTCTAAGACTAACAGGAATCAAAGAAAACCCGAAATTCCAAAGCAAGAACGATCCAACGGAGGGAATCAAGAACATAGTCAACATAGCAAAACACAAGCACGGACTGAAATACGTCTATGTATGGCACGCGATAACCGGCTACTGGGGCGGTGTCCGTCCCGGCGTGAAAGGAATGGAGGAATATGGATCGAAAATGCAGTATCCAAAGCTGTGCAAGGGGGTTCTAGAGAATGAACCAGGGTGGAAAACTGATGCAATTGCATTGCAAGGATTGGGACTAGTGAATCCAAAAAACGTGCACAAATTTTACAATGAAATGCATAGTTATTTAGCCTCTGCGGGAGTTGATGGGGTAAAAGTGGATGCACAATGCATATTAGAAACACTTGGGGCAGGACTCGGGGGTAGGGTTGAATTAACAAAGCAATATCATCAGGCACTTGATACTTCTATAGCTGGGAATTTTCCTGATAACGGCTGCATTTCTTGCATGAGTCACAATCTCGAGTCCCTCTATTGGTATGTTTCATATTTATACCTTCTTTAGAGGATTAGTCTTTTATATACATGTTTGGCTAGGATTTGAAAAAATAAGTTACCCTGTGTTCTGATCTAACGCTCCAAAACAAACCAGCTCAAAACAAACGGCTATTGTGAGAGCGTCTGATGATTTCTACCCGGGCGATCCTGTTTCCCATACAATTCACATTGCTGCAGTTGCATACAATACTGTGTTCCTTGCAGACATAATGCTAACTGACTGGGACATGTTCCATTCACTTCACCCAGCAGCTGAGTACCATGGATCTGCAAGAGCTATTAGCGGTGGCCCTGTGTATGTTAGGTAACATATCCGAGACTTTCGGGACATTTTTGCTACGCTGGACTAGATAGAATTGAGTATGATAATTGCATCATCTATACCATTAGTGCTTTTTACATATTAACTAGAGAGAATAGGCTCGATGTCAATTGAATACCAAATCATGTACGATTAATAGATTTGTCTCCGTTAATAGTCAATTACTTAAAAAGGATCTCTGTAATTGTTTCTATTAATTAATGTTCGTAGTCTGATCGATTATTGCATTTCTCGAACATACAGTTAACTAACAGAATCTTTGTAACAGTGATGCGCCAGGGAAACACAATTTTGATCTTCTGAAGAAACTTGTTCTACCGGACGGTTCGATTCTTCGAGCCCGGTTGCCCGGTCGACCTACAAAGGACTGCTTATTCTCCGACCCTTCTCGTGACGGCATTAGGTAAAATTTCTTAATTCAAAGTTGTTGTTCAGTAAGGAGAATTTGATAAAATTTACTAATAAAAGAAAGAAAAAGCTAAAATCTTGACTTATGTTTGAGTCTTGTCTTAATAGAGTTCCAATTCACCAAACCCGCCAAACTTTGTTCAGAATTGAATGTGAAATCCCACTAAAATCTTGCATTTTCTGACTGAATCTGGTTGCATTTCAGTCTGTTGAAGATATGGAACATCAACAAGTATACTGGAGTACTTGGAGTATACAACTGCCAAGGTGCAGCATGGAACATTATTGAGAGGAAGAACACATTCCACCAAACTAAATCTGAACCATTAACAGGCAATATTAGGGCTAGTGATGTACATCTGATTTCTGAAGTTGTCCTGGACTCCAACTGGAATGGTAATGTGGCTATTTACTCCTATCAGAATTGTAACCTCGTCACTCTGCAATACGATGTTGCCATACCAGTGTCTCTCAAAGTCCTCGACCACGAGATCTTCATTATTAGCCCGATTAAAGTATTGGCGCCCAGTTTCAGCTTTGCACCCTTAGGCCTCATTGACATGTTCAATTCTGGTGGCGCAATAGAAGAGCTCAAATATGAAGTCAAGGCTGGGACTCAAGTTTCTGGAGTCGGAGAGGAGGACTTGAGTGCAGGGGCAGTGGCTGTTGTCTCCATGGATGTAAAGGGTTGTGGGCGTTTTGGAGCTTACTCTTCAACCAAGCCTAGAAAGTGCACAGTGGGGTCGTTGCCGGTCGAGTTTAAATACGATTCAGCATGTGGGTTGGTGACCTTGAACTTGCACGACATGCCTCCTGAGGATCAGAAAGTCCACATTGTTGAGATTGAGCTATAAACATCATTCTTAGGCAGGTTAAAGAAGCATAACTGGAAAATATGGATCTAATAAAGTGGACTTACCAGAGATGGTGCAATACTTCCCATATGCTAGCTAAATCTCATGCATTCCAGAATGGGAATTGAAAACAGTTCCATCGTTATCGTGTTTGTTAAATTATGAAATATTTTTCAATCGATTTTCTTGATATCATTTGAGAAGGGTGACAATATTATGATTATAAGCAACACAAATAAATACACCCCTTATAATGCTAATTTTTTACCCAAGAAACATATAGATGCAGCACAATTTGGAATTCTGAACCAAAGCCACTCTGGAATCGAAGGTCTTTAGACACTCCAAAGCCAAAAGTAAGCACAATTTGGGATTCTGAACCTACTGGGAGATGTAATTTCATAACAGTATGAAATCTATAGAGCAGTTCCTTGCACAAGAGAGTTGAACTGCAGCTCTTGTCAGTAAATGACGGAATCTTCATTGTTCAAATCGATTGCAAAATCTGTCAAATTCTAGCCACTATGGCTGAGAAGAACCTGCTCTGGATTCCTCATGAAGCCTTCTGTTAAATAGTTATCTTCGTCTGTCTGCTAAAAGATTGGTTCTCCATTTTATCTACGCTTCAAACTTTTCATCTCCCTCCTAGTGCTCGAGATACGAAGTTTCTTCATTATCATATTTGAAACAACAGAACTAATTCCTTGCAAACTTTATCAGTCTTCCGACTCTACAAAGTTCTCATTAGTCATTACCTTCCTTCCTTGAAACAATTTCAGTATCAAAAATTTCCAGCTGCAACTTCGCTATTTCAAAGCGCTCGCTCTTGTGTTGTGGATGGTTCTGAAGAAGGTCGATAACACTATTTAACAAAATGCATCATGCTCTCCCGATTTGTACTCTTCAAAATGTTCAATTTGTCCCATACATTGTAGGATGATTTTCCTACATTCATCCAATCGTCGTAATTGGGCCCATCTTGTTCTCAAATTAAACAAGAAACAAAAAAATGGGCCTATTAAATTCTTTGATGACATTTGGAAATGATTTATAAATAATTAAACTTCATTTTCAACTGTCCATTTCAATGAGTTCATGAGTGCTATCCGTTTATCCTACCTATTTATAGATTAAATCGTTTATAAATTCATTTCAAATTGATGCTAGCTAAACAATGAAAATAATAGGTAGGTTCTTCCACAATATTGCAAGGAGGCAACCGACAGTTCTGAAACTCAGCAGATATATATCATCATCATCATCATTTTCTGAATTTCAGTTAAACAGTTACACGCATTATCCATGTTTAATTCATTTCTCTAGTTCCAGTTTACAGTTGCATGCATCACATGTAGACGAAAAGTATTACTCTACTGGATATTGGTGTTGTTTTTCAATCATTTCGAAATAAAAAAATTCAAAGCATTAAATTTTTGGAAGAAAATATTTGATTTTATATAGTCAAAATGAGTTTCAATAAGGGTCTGCAAATGTGGAAAGGAATTCCAATTTCATATTAGTTGGAAAATAAAAACACATCAAACCCATAGGAATTCGTTTTCCATGAAAAAAAAATGCAGCTTAAAATGATTGTACCTTGGAGTTCGGTTTTCAGTTCCACGTTACAATCAAACAGACAAAGTGAAATTCGTTTTCCTCATATGTGACATTTTCCATGGAATTTGTTGCAATCAAACAAGGCCGAAGTTATTTGAACAAATCATTTTTTTGTTACTTCAAAGGTAATTAATCAAAAGAATAATGCTAGATTCAATTATGTGACAACCTATATGGATTTAATTAAATGAGTTATTTGACTTTACATTTAAATAAATATATTATTTAATGTCATATAATTGACACATAAACTGGTGCCTTTTTCCAGTGATGAAGAATAGCATCACTCCAACAAAAAAAAAATCCCTATATTTATTACAAAAATAGTCTTATATCATTTCAAACTTAACATTTACACTCTCATTTCAAACATTTCTTGTTGAGCTGGTCTTTTTCGTCATCTTCCGTTAAATCCTTCCTTAAAACATAGGTAATTAGAGCAAAAAGTCCCTATCAATTGCCTTCATTCCGCAAATTGTCCATATTGTTTCAATGTTGGCACTCAGGTCGACTTTTCGTTGTGCAAAAGGTTCTTACTGTTTTAATGTAAAATGGTTAATTTACCCTACTCTTTAAATAAGCAAATAGAAAAGAAATAAATAATATAAAAAAATTACATCTGGAATTTTAAAATTCTTAAAAAGTGCAAACAAGTCTCGAGTAAAATATTCTAACAAAAGAAAAATATTTCATCTTCTCAATTAACCCACTTATCCCCCATCCCCAACACTACACCACCACCCCGAAAAAATTAAAAAGAAACTTGCATGATGAAGCAGGGGTATTAAGCACTAAAGTTTTCAAACAAGTGCTTATTTCAATAGGTAGGGAGGTTTTCCGCATCATGTCTAATAGTCGGGGGGTTTTGAGCCAATTAGCCTCTTTATTACGTGAAATCATGCTATATAGTATATACTCGTTTAATTAATTCTGACTGTAATTTGATCACAATGTGCTGAAATATTAATTTGGGTATATGTGAAGATTAGACCCTTGTATTAACTTTTAATAATCGGATTTAAGCTGATATGATTGGGTTTTGTATTTTGCAATTGTAAATTTTTATATGTTTTATGTCCTTGGTATAAACCTTTTATTTTTTAATCTGGGATTACCAGTTCATTATTTCAACGTTAAACGGTCCTAAAGAGATACTTTCGTCGTAAATCTCTGGTAGAAAATGTCTCAATGGGAGCCATCAAATACATTTATTAAAGACTGCTTGCACTGGAATTTTCTTTAAATAAAATTATGACTTTTGACCTTTAAATTGTGTTCGTATGTATTCACTCCCACAAATCCAATGACGAGCCTGTGTGCAATTCACTCGTGCATATAAACGACACCAGATGCACAACAATTGCGCTATGCACGATATGACGAAGTTGGACTCGTTTGCACTCTACAGAACCGGGGGCAGCAGCTCTTTAACTTGGATAAAAACGCAGGATAAAGAGCTAAACAAAATACATCTATGTATTCAAATTATAGAACAATAAAAGTAAAGATCAATCAAAGACGTGAACTAAAACCTAAAAAGCAGTGAAATATTGCTACCTAATGGATCAAGAAAATGACTCACACGACAGAAACACATACTAAATTGGAACTTCTATTTTTACAGGAGATCGTGCAGTATCAACTGCTGCAGAATGAAGCCAATCTTTTGCACAGATAAGGGCCTCCACTGTCTCGGGTCGTAGTGAACATCTGTAACTGTCCATCTCCTTGCGTCTGGTATCAAATACAGAAGCACTAGCAACGGTGCAAACTGGTATCGACAAGACATCACAAGCCATCCTTGATAGAGTCGGGTACTTCACTTTATTTAGTTTCCACCAGCCTATCACATCAAATTCATGGACACGGGGTAACAGGGACTCCTCCAGATATTGATCCAATTCCGACCTCGACTGCTGGCTTGCAGACTCCATGATATATACGTCAAAATCTGCAAGTCCTAGGCCATTGCTTGAGAGTCCAATTCCCTGATGATCCTCCGACTTGATAGTCATCCCATTCACTTCTTCAGCATAAGTGAGAGTTAGAGGCAGCGGAAGAGCCACATATTCAAGGAAGAGCTCATGGATTCCCTCATCGACGGTTTTCACATATGAGGCAGCCTCTTCACCATATATCTTGGAAAAACTAAATTCAACAAGCTTCATTTTGAATCGTGGATCCATAACTACCGCCATTGCTAAGACAAAGCAGCAACTCCCCCAGTATTTATCAAAGTTCTCCTGCATTAACTTGGTCAGGCTCCTGATTACAGGGTCATCACTTGCCCCTGCACGTGCCAATTCCAACTGAATCTTCCATGCTTCATGGAAGAACGTGTTTGTTGTTGGCATAGTTGGAGTTGTCAGGAGATTGGCTGTGTCAAAGAGGGGTTTCAAGTAAGTACATAGAGTCTCAATCTGCTTCCAGTCTTCCATCGACAGGGCATCCTTGTAATCAGGATCAGAAGCGTCCAAACAAGAGAAGACTTCCTTTAACTCCAATGCAGCCAACAACATTTCGTAAGTTGTGTTCCACTGAGTTTGGCCATCAATAGCAAGGCTCTTTGCACATGGCACTTGAAGTTGCTGTTTCAGCTCAAGAAACTTCTCCTCACGTGAATCTGAAGTTTTCACATACTTGACACTATCTCTGACTTTATTCACAATCTCCTGCATAGAAGTTAGTGCATCTTGGACCACACTGCTTAGAGATCGAGCAAGGCAATTTCCGATCAACAATTGACCATTAAGAACGAGGGGGTTCTTAAGAGAGAGTAGAGCTCTAAGATTATCGACTGCAGCATCATTCAGTTGTTGATTGATGGCTACGGAAAATAACCTGCCATCCATACTCCAATCAGAAAGGCAAGCAGCAACAGAATGACTGAAAGCAGTATCTGAATCAGGATATGGTTCCATTATGACATTTAGGAGTTTACGGTGCATTTTCCAGTCACTATCGATGAACTGCCCTGTTACAAACATGTAGCCCATAGTTTGGCATGAAGACCACGAGTCCAGAGAAAGACAGATACGCCCAGGCATCCCCTCAAACAGCTTCTGAATGTTCTGCTTTTCCCTAAGATAGGTAGCCACACAATCCCCTTGTACAGTGTTGAAGCTCACCATGTCAAAACGAGGCTGAAGATTGTGAACAAATGCCACAAAACCAGGGTGTTCAACAATATGAAGTGGGTAGTCATGCATAATTATCATCCTAGCAATCTCATGTCGGCACCGATCTGGATCAAATGCAAAGTAAGGTACGCTGGTCGTTCGGTAACGTCGTTTCGGTGTGTCAGAATATGTGCCCATCTTTGAAGGGGCACTATGAGGGGTTAACTGATTTTTCTCCAGATTACGCAAGACAACTGGGCAAGTTCCCTTGGCTATGTGCCGCTTGAGATGACTTGTGCCAGCTACCTTAGAGCCTGTGCTGTATGCAAATGACTGCTTGCATTGTTTACAGCATGCCCTTCTAGTACCAGGACCAACGGTTTCAATAGTGAAATGTTCCCAAACTATCGACTTCTTTTTCCTACGCCTAGTGGATTGTACCTCAATGTTGTTGGCTGGTATCTCTGTGTTGATGATTTGTCTCTCTAAATTGTCAATCTGCATCTCTGAATTCATGGGTTCATCAGGTTGTGGGTCCACCGGGACAAGCTCATTGTTCATGACTTCAGTAGGGCTTTCCATCTCAAGAGATGTGATGGACAATTTCTGCAAAATAAGCAATGTATTCATTCCTACAACAATTAAGTCACAAGATGGATCAACCCTGAAGGCGCACACACTGTAAGCCCAGATACAAGTAAATAAAGGGGATTATCATTTTTTACATAACACTTCGAGCATCATTACAATTTGCAGACTAACACGATCACAGAATACAATTAGAAATTGATTCAAAAAAGCATCTTAAAACTTTGTGTAAATAGTTGAATTTAGACATTATTTTCCTCATCATCTGATTTCTTTGCCACTTAATTCTGTTCTTTAATCTATTATATGAGGGTCGTGAATACATGAGAAGTTGTGAGCAAACATTGCAGCCAAGAAAGTGTAGTAATCTCTGAAATTCAACTCCAGCTCCACAATAGTAACACACATTCTATTGCACTAACTCGACAAATATAAATACCCCAGTGCAGACCTGTTGCATACACTGCCAACTGAGTACCGATCTCCTCCAGATATTATATGGAAAAATTAAAGCACGTTGCAAGTTTTGATAGTAAGTTTTATTTCAGAAATTTCCCAAGTCTTCCCTAAAATTAAAAATTTGCAATCGAAATTGCACCGGAAAAAAAATGAAAAACATTTTTTATGGAGCTTACTATCAGTACTCTGCAACAAATTATTATTGTATCTAAATTTTTTATCATAGAATCCAAATATGCAATTAGTCCGAGGTGAACCAAACCACATGACAAACAGCAGACCCAACAAAATACAATATAGTGCAACTCACAGTATCAAATGAGTTATAAATGGGTGACTGCACTGGGTGAGTAGTAGAGTATAGGGTATCTAGAAGGCTACATGGGCCTTACCCATGGGTCACAAAAATATTTGTAGATGCGCTTCATAAAATAAGACTCGGACAAAAGCCACTGGACTTCCACTATTATAACAAAAAAAAAAAGTCAACAAGCACGAACACAAGAAATAAAACAGATCTATAGTTTTTCATCCGACGTGGGCTTATTAAATAGAGCCCAATAAAAACTATCGACCCCAAAATTCGAACATCAGATTGACAAATGACGAATCTATTACTCACTGCAAAATAAAAATATTTAAGAACGGCAAAAAAATCACGGGAAGAAGGCAACTGAAAATCGAGTAAATCAACTGTAAAACACTATAAAACTGGAGAAAAAAATCTTCAGAAAAAATTCAAATCCATGACAATAAACTAATCGGAAAAAACAAAAACAAAAATGGAACCATATACTTAGCGACATCGACGAAAAATTAGAAGAAATCATCAAATCAGAATCGAAATCAAGAACACAAGGTTGGTACTGTTCGAATACATTCATATTCAGATCTAGACATCCGTACCTCAAGATAAACAGATTTAAGAGAATCCAAGGTGAGAAACGAACCTCTATTGCTAAATCTCGCGCCGAATCTAGGGTTTCACACAGAGGAAGAGGAGAGAGAAAGCAGAAGGAGGAGAGGAGAGAGAAAGAGAGAATTGGGCTTGAGCCAATTGAATTGGACCTATAATTTTTTATGGTTGTTGAAAGTGATAAGGTTTATTGGGGTGGGGAATTGAAAGAAAAAAGGGTAACCAAAATTAAATTGAATTGGATATGGACTTTTCAGGTCCATCAAATCGTTTTACTGTGTGAGAATTTTGTGTGCGTTAATGTGTGTTTTAATAAGGTTGGACCGACGGACCACAGCCCACGTTTAGGCATATAGGGTTAGGATGTGGTTGGGACTTTTGGAAAGGCACATTAGCCCACTGGAAATAACATTTGTCCCGATTCAATTGGGTGACTATCCATGTGGGGCCCAAAGATATGGGAGACCAATCAAACTTTCAATTGAGAATTTGCACTTTGGGTCCGTAAGATATGCCTCTTAAGCACTTCAGTCCCCGTCAAATTTTCTATGTAGTCTTCAAACTATTATATTTCGTGCAATTTAGTTTAAATGGATGAAAAACATAAGCCCATGCTTGGTAGGAGATTTTAATCTAAATCAAATTTAACAATTAATTTTAACCACATATTTTATGCGATTCGTTGCTTTTCAACTACACATTTTATCAATTTCTATCAAAATCTACTAAAAAAATCTGATTTTAATCCCTACCAAACATTGGCTAAATTTCCTTGTTGAACAGTCACATAACTTGCATGTGGTCTAATTTTTTCGAATATTTCGTTATGCTCAAGTTTATTCCATCGAAACAATAAAATAAAGGAAAATGAAAAATGAAAAAAATATAAGGGAAAATAATAAAATGAATTAGTTAAAGAGCTTTTCGACAGGATCCATGACAATTATTATGTGAAAAATACGATAAATATTAGAGCAATCTTGAAAAGTTTAATAAATTGTTATTCATTGCAATAGTTTACAAAATTTAAAACAATTTAGTGTCTCTATGATTTATTTAATCATTAGTTAAATTGTGTGATGGAATTACATTTTGGTAAGTTGAATATTGAACCTCGTATAATTATAAGACTAAACACGTTGAAGACTAGCAATTAATTATTGTAACATATGGAAATTTGGTTCCTGAGATATTATTGGACACGAGTTAATTACTTATAATTAATAGAGGAATTAGTATCTGACTGTAAGAAATAAGAAATACAGGGGACTTAGTAATATTTAATTATTTAGGAAGGACTTAGGAAAAATAATAAATAAACGTATCCTTCAATTTTCACCACAATTTCGGCGATTAAACGATAAAAATGGATGATAAATTTTTTTGTTAACAATCCACCTAATTGGGAAAGACGCCTGGTTAGTAAGAATACAAATTTTTATTGGCAATATATTTACCATGAATCAATCAAGTCTCTCCCTCATAATGGGGGTGAACAAAATTTGACCGATCCATCCAAACGGTCCAAATAGAACCAACCCATCGGTGTTGGTTTTTTTTATTGTCTTTATACATGTTGGATGAGTTCGCTGTGTAGACCGAGTTGGGTCGAGGCGGGGCGAGGCGGGTTATGGGTTAACTCATGGAAACCGAATAAACCCGTCCAACCCGACTCGCCTACTTTTAAAAAAAAATGCTTGAAAAGTAAAAATAACCTAAAAATATATGAGTTGATAGTGTAATTAGAATTACATTAGTGCATGTTAGATGATGAGCTTACTATCCTTCCCACAATAAATGTAGTATAAGTTTTTCATGTTATGTTAAATGCATTTTGTTCTTTGTAAGTTCGGCTAATGAAAATTGAATAAGATAATAGATAATTTTATTTATTTACTTACTTACTTACTATTTAATCTTGTCTATTCAAATTTAGTATAATAAAAAATTGGATGACTTTAATTTTTTTTTGACAAGTAGTTACAAACCGACCAACCCAATCCGACCCGACCAATACTTGATTGGGTTGGATTTCAACATTTACACGGGTTGAATTGAGTTAATTTTTTATCAAACCGATCACATTAGGTTGGATTTGGGTTGAAACAAAAACCGACTAAACCCTACCCATGTTCACCCCTATCCACAAGGAATTAGATAGGATGGCAAGGGTCGGAGTGATCCTTGAAGTTCTCTTGACCCATGGAGAATTTTCGAAAGGTAGGACGAGAATGGGCAGGAAGCAGAGCGGGATTAAAACATTTTATTTAATTTGTTAATATGATTTAAATATAAAAAACATAAATAATAATAATAATAATAATAATAAGACTTTGGAGTTCCGTCCACGCCTCGACTCCTAGATGTGAGGAGGGGCCATGCACATCAAGGTAATCTTGCTTCTTAGAAATGACATCCGGACGGGGATAGAGGAGAGGTTTTGGACTTGATTGTTACGCTTAATGCAAGAGCAGTAGTGCTTATAGTCATTCATTTTCTTGGATTTGTTTGGCTTGATATAAAAATTGATACCTATGTGCAATGTCATTCTTTTAGCTTATAAGTAATTTCAGCAATTTAATTTTATTTCTTGTTGGAAAATTCAAAATATGCCGGATTGATCTCGAGTGAACAAGGAAAATCGTGCGCGTGAAACACTTGTAACTCATCAGCTATCGAAATCTTATAGTGCACATATGCATAAAAAGGTATAGTATAGCGAAATCCAATTACAAAAAACCTCGCCGAGTGAAATTGAGTTTTTTTCGTGACTTGCATTGTAATGCAAAGCCAGGCCGGAGAAATGAAGAAGTTGAGTAGTGTCAAATGTTGTACAAATATGTAACAAATTTCTTTGTAATGCTAATTTTTATTTGTTTCTTTTATATATAATAAAATGATTGAGTACTCAAAACCCTAAGCCAAAATCAATCGACAATATACGCATTTGACAGAAGCTCGGACAATTGAGGAAGTACTGAGTAAAAAGTATTACTACTTGAAA
>CAIGRL010064876.1:0-12199 GCA_903798325.1 Fraxinus xanthoxyloides | reverse complement strand
TTTTTTATTTTCAAAAACGTGTTTTCGAAAATATGAAAAAGAACGCGTTTTCACTGTTTTGAAAAATCGAAAACAGAAAATGGCTTGAAAACAGCAAAGAAAACATGCCCTAAATTTCCGATGAAATATTACTAAACTTCATTTTATTATAAATTAGTCATTGAAGTTAAACTCTATTTCAGGTCAATCAGTTTATTTGACTAACAGAAATAATAGCGCAATAGTCAAAACTAATGGATTTATATAAAGTGGCAAATTAAAGTAAATGTTTGAATCCAGTTACCAGTTTGAATTTAAAGTTTAAATTTACTGGTGAATTTAGGACAAAATAAACTTCAATAACTAATATAAAATCTCACTAAGAGTTTGGCAACGACTATTACTCTTTGAAGTATACTCAATGTATTTAAGGATACAGGAAAAGAGAAAAGAGTCTTATAACATTTTATTTTTGCTTTCTTGAAGGGATAGTTATTTTTTTAAGAGACTTATAAGTAATGAATGATCAAGGATAAATTAAATATTAACGTTTTGACACTTTGAGATTACGTCTTAAAAGATCAACTTTCCTAGGAGCAATAGTCTAAGCCCTTGTATGTTATATATTTGATGTGGAATTCATCCTTAATATTCCTACGTAAGATGATCACTCATTTGAGATCATCAATTTTGATATCTATGTGTTCATTCGAGTTTAATGAGTTCTGATAATATTTGAACTTCATATTAAAATATTAATTTTATTAAGAATAGTAGTCCAAAATGTTATATGTTTTTTAGATTTAATCGATTTGAAATCGTCTTTAAATGCAAAATTGCCCCATGTTATGTTTTAGTTTTCTTATATTTCCGACATTATTCACATTAAATTTATCCAATAGCAATTTGGCAGCATTTCCTTGTGGCTTGAGATTAAGTTACCCTATAATGATGAGACCTCCAAGTGAAGGATTGGGGTGAAGCTAGGAATTAACGTTGCGTGAAATTTTTTTTTAAAAAATTAGTGTATGAATAAAATTCATATATATAACCAAAAAAATTATAATATAATATTACCTATACAGATTCGACGCTTTTGCTTTCCACATTCTTTACTTTGATACTCCAAAAGTTTTGGTTGATAACATCCTGCCTTTAGATAAGCCCGCTTAATTTGATCGTGCTCACTAAATGAATATTAACATATATGCTTTCTTTTTCCTGTGTCTCGTTTAATAAAATAAAATGATTCCAAATCAAGATTGGAAGATGAAGCTGTTCAACTTCAGGAGATGAAAATGAAGGAATGGACACTGTATGAATTATGATGCGTTTGATTGCGAGTATGAAATTTGCATGGAAAGAAAATAAATTTAGGCAATTCAATTTCCTATAACTTATTTGTATGAAAATTACTAATTAAAAGTGTTCGATTGATTTAGTGACTAAGGACCCCAAAACCGAACTCGACCTTGGGCCTCCTCAATTAGCCCAATAATGTGGGCCACTGAGGTCGAGGTCGATGTCCGACCTTATCCATTGATGACGTGAAGCCTGAACCCAGCCTCATCCTTTTGTTTACTGGCTCCTCGACCCATTGTATGAGGTCGGGGTCAAGACAGGTCAGGCAACTTCATTGATCTTGCGGTCCCTACCTCACTGCTCCCCCCAACCACACATGACCATAGAATACCAATTCAACTTAACCATAAAACCCCCAATTTATCATAAAATTCACTTTATCTCGAAATAATACAATCTTGGCACAATACAAACATCTCCCATAAGGGAATATTAGTCCATTTAGGACTCAACCACCAGCCTCTATAAATATATATCTCATCCTCATTATTCGGGTACGCTTTTATAAACATTGAGCATAAGTTTCTCTTGAGCACTTGTCTGAGTTAAGCATCAAAGGGGCGACGAGAACACACTTCGACGCCTTTGTTCAGGTATTGAAGATCGGATCATGTGGAGCTCTCCACACGGGTCGGATTTGCCCAGGTACGAGTTTTGGTAACATTATTGGCCCCGTTTGTGGGAAATGCTACCAGAAGCAATGGTTAACACACGTTCAGGACATTTTCCACAAGCTCATCCGCACCTAACCAACCCGCCACTGCTGACCTCCCGGCCCGCAGGAGGTTACGTCAGGAGAACCACCACATCCGCTCACAACAATCACACCAACCGCATTCGAAGAACTTCGCTAGCGAGTGGCCACATTAACTCAGCTGCTACAAAAGAGAAGCACACCCCAATACCATCCCCGCAAAGTGGTAATATGGTCGATGCTCGGGCTCCAGGTCCTAGCCACTATGAGGCTGGAACATCAGGCATACCCTAAGCACCTATCGATTCGAGATCGGTTGCAATGGATTCAACAAATCTGGCAAGGATTATTCAAGAAGGGATCACATCTGGGATGCTTCAGAAGTCCCAGACACTAACATGATTCACCCCCAATACATCATTCACCCCCGAGTCTTGTCATATCCCCTACTGAATCGTTTCAAATACCCTCAAGTGAAGGAGTATGATGGGACGACGGACCCCATCAACCACCTCAACATATACACCGACATCATGAACTTACAGGTTGCGCCTATTGTCGTAATGTGTAAAGTCTTTCCTCGACACTGACTAACACCGCCAAAGATTGGTTTTCCGCCTTCTTCGCTAGCAGCAAGCGTATTAGGAAGATAGCCACATCACTCATGCAGATGCGCCTAGGACCCAACGAGACTCTCATGACAAGGTTCAACAAGACTTCTGATCCCGGACCTACATATCACAGCCGCGGTCTCCGCTCTTACATATGCAGCGAGGTGCGAGGCGTTCAAGATGTCCCTATCAAAAACTCTCCCTAAGTCAATAACCAATCTTCTCATCAGGGTTGAAAAGCACATTAACATGGAGGAAAAAATGTTTCCAAGGAGGGATGCCCCACCAGTAAAGAAGCCCGATTTGAAGAGGCCCAATGAGTCCGCCCAACGTTCTGATCTTTCTCAAGGCCAATCAAGATAAGAAGCCTCCTGATATCCTTCACTTGATTGAACAACACGAGGATAAACATTTTGATGGAGGTCAATGACCTCAAGGAGTTGAAGTGGCCTCCCAAGCTACAATCTCTTCCTGAAGCCTGCGACAAGACTAAATATTGTGAATTTCATAGAGATCATGACCACACGATGGAAAAATGTTTTGCCCTGAAGCAGGAGATCGAGTCTCTCATTAGGAAGGGTTTTCTAGGTGCGTATGTAAGTTGAGACAAGCGTTCCCAGAACAGTCAGAATAAGGGGAGGCCACCTGGTGACAAAAGGGATCAGCAACGAACTTAGGGTACCATCAACATCATTTTTGAAGGAACGGTCTCAGGAGGAGACTCTAGCAATGGGCGTAAGCAGTACGCAAGACAATACCCCCCGATCTCGAACATACATGTGAGTAGTATGGAGGACATAACTTTCGGAGCAAAAGATTTGGAAGGCGTGTCTTTTCCACATGACGATGCGTTGGTTATATCAGCAATAATCGCTAACTTTGATGTGAAGGATCTTGGTGGACAACGACAGTGCAGCAAACGTGTTGTCACAAGAGACTTTCGGGGAAGATGGGTATTTCGGTAGACTAACTCAAACCGGTAAAAACTCCTCTTCAGGGGTTGGAAGAGGTATTGTCATTCAAGAGGGTTTTGTTAGTCTACCTTTTACCTTGGGATTGGAGGGAAAACAGGTAATGCAGATTACGACGTTCTAGGTGGTTCGTACTCCTATGGCCTACAACGCCATACTTGGAAGACCACTATTGAATGGGATCAAGGCAATTGTCTCAACATTCCACCTAGTAGTGAACTTCCCTACATGCATGGGGTTGGGGTGGTCTGAGGAAGCCAAGCGGTAGCTAGACAGTGTTATGTCACTAGCGTTAGGGAGATCAAGTCGGACATCATGCAGTCATTGGAGATAAAGCTCGAGCTCGACCATCGGGAGAGACTCGCGCCAGCTGAAAAAATGGATGAGGTTAAGCTCGAGCCTGGCAGGAAATTTACTATTGGTCGAGGTCTTGAAAACGCAACCAAGGACGAGCTCATCAGCTGTTTGGCCCGCAACATTGATATATTTGCTTGGAGTGTGGAGGACATGCCTGGAATAGACTCCACAATTGCAGTAGACAAACTCAACATAAAACCTGGTGCAAGATCTGTAAAATAGAGAGTGAGGCAGTTTGCACCAGAACGACGGGAGGTCATACGAGAAAAAGTTGCAAAACTCATCAATGCCAACTTCATACTAGAGGTCCAATCCAATGTCGTTTAAGTCAAGAAGGCCAACGGAAAGTAACGGGTCTGCATCGACTTCACAGACCTAAATAAAGCATGCCCCAAAGATAGCTATCCCCTACCACGAATTATAATCTCGTGGACAGTACCTCGGGTCACATGTTATACAGCTTCTTAGATGCTTTCTCTGGTACCATCAAATTCTAATGTTGGATCAGGATTAGGAGAAGACCTCATTTATGGTAGACTCAGCCATCTACTGTTATAGGGTCATACCGTTCGGGTTAATAAACGCAGGAGCTACGTATCAAAGACTTGTTAATAAGGTCTTTGCCAACATGATAGGGAAGAACATTAGGCCTACGTTGACACATGGTTGTTAAGAGCAAGCAAGTGGGCTACCATATCGCTGACCAGGAAGAGGTCTTTGCTACACTACGAATGTACAAGATGAATTTACAAGTCCGGTAAGTTCTTGGGATTCATGATCACCCATAGGAAAATAGAGGCCAACCCTGACAAGATAGAATCCTTGGTTTCAATGGAACCACCAAAGTGTAAGAAGGATATGCAGAAACTAACAGGTCGAGTCGCAACGCTGAACATGTTCGTATCTCGGGCAGCAGATAGGTGCTTCCCATTTTTTAAAATTCTAAGAGGTAACCAGAACTTGATTAGAATGAAGAGTGCAATACAACTTTTCAAGAGCTAAAGAAAGCTTTAGCCACCCCGTCGATTCTCGTTAAACTAGAGCCTGGTGACACATTTTTACTATATTTGGCTCTCTCTGAAAGTGCGTGAGTGCGGTTCTAGTAAAAGAAGTTGGTAAGGTCCAGCGACCCATATACTGCGTGAGCAAAGTATTCCTAGATGTAGAAACTCGGTACACATTGACTTAACAACTTGCTCTTGCATTGGTTATGGCCGCCCGAAAACTCCGCCAGTACTTTCAGTCCCATCCAATTGTTGTCCTTACTGACCAACCATTGAGATACATACTTCAAAAATCGGATATCTCTGGAAGACTACTTAAATGGGTAATTGAGCTAGGAGAATTCGACATAGAGTTCAAACCACGCCTCGCGATCAAGGAGCAAGCGCTAGCTGACTTCATGACCTCGAGAGTTTGGGGGCCACAGGATGGTGACTCAAGAAAGACCTTGAGAGTTTGGGAGATACATGTTGATGGAGCGTCGAATAGTTCAGGGTCGAGTGTCGGAGTTATCATAACTAACCCGGCAAGAAAAACTAAAATCTAATGTGCATTCAGGTTTAAATTCGAAGCCACCAATAATGAAGTGGAATATGAGGCCTTCATTCTAGCACTGGAGCTGGCACACAACCTCGGGACTGAGAACATCAATGTATTTAGTGACTCCAAACTAGTGGTAGCCAGACTGAGGGTATCTTTGAGAGAAAAGATGAAAAGATGAGCTTGTACTATTTGAAAGCACATGACCTTCGAATGATGTTTAAGAGCTATGAGATCACGAAAATCGCAACAGCTGATAACTTGAAAGCTGATGCATTGTCTAGGCTCACGTTTATGGGGATAGATGGACTTGATAGAACGGTCCACTTGAAGATAGTAACAGAACCCAACATCAATCCAAAATTGTGTATCATGGACATCGATCATGAGCCCTCTTAGATGAACCCGATAATAGAGTATTTAAACGGCGGAAGTCTACCATCTGACTCCCGGGAGGCAAGAAGTGTTAAGGCTAGGGTTGCGAGGTATTGCATTCTCGGAGGAATCTTGTTTCGCAGAAGTCTTACATTACCATACTTAAGTTGTCTCAAGCCCTCCGAGTCCCCCCAAGCCTTAGTAGAGGTTTACGAAGGCATATGTGGAAATCATCAAGGGGCTCGTACGCTTGCCTACAAGCTCATAAGGTACGGGTACTACTGGCCTAACATGAAAAAAGACACTATGTCAGGAGGTGTGATAAATGCCAGAGGTTTAACAATGTCATACATATTCACGCCGAGGAGTTAACATCCATCCCATGTGCTGCACCCTTTGAGCAATGGGGGCTTGATATCCTCGGGCCCTTCCCATTGGCTAGGGGACAACTGTAATTCTGTGTTGTAGCAGTGGAATACTTTTTCAAGTGGGTAGACCGTGCGACCATCTCTGAGCCAAAAATCAGGTTGTTCATATGGAAGTCTATTATTTGCAGGTTCGAGATACCCAAGGTATTCATAACAGGTAATGGGAGACAGTTTGACAATGCACAGTTCAAAAGCTTTTGTAACAACCTCGGGATCAACCACCGCCAAACATCAGTCTCACATCCTCAGAGCAATGGCCTCACCGAGGTAACCAATCAGATCATACTGTAGGATCTCTGGATAAGGATTGGGGATGCCAATGGTGGTTAGCCAGAGGAACTACCCGCCATCCTGTAGACGTATAGAACTTCTCACAAGACCGCGACCGGTAAAACCCCCTTCATTCTAGCCTTTGGTGTGGAAGCTATGATATAAATTGAAGTTAGCCTTCCAACACACAGGAGGATTGAGCCATACATCGCAGGGCAAACAACCGAACATCTTGACTTGCTTGAGGAAGTAAGGGAGCAAGGGTCTATAAGGGCTGCAAGTAATCAAAACAAAACAGCCAAACACTTCAACACCAGGGTCAAAATAAGGAGATTCAGAGTTGGAGATCTAGTACTCCGCAATGCTGTTGTCGCTGGTCACCCACCGGGCAAATTAGGACCCGCATGGGAAGGACCTTACAAACTCATACAAAAAGTGAAAGAAGGAGCATCAGTTTGTGGGATACCTTGGGGAAGCCACTCCCAAGGCCTTGGAACGTTGACAACTTAAAGATTTACCACAAATAATTGGCCGTGGGGAGCCTAAGTTGTTTTGAGTTTTTATTTTACGACTAGTTCTTTTTATGTTATGTCCTTTATACCTAAGTGCTTTTAATTTCTAGATATAGTCTGTATGCCGTGTAACATTCGTATTTTAGAACACTCAAGTCCCTTACGGTAACAAATTGTCCCAATAACAACGAAACAGGAACAAACTATGCTCGACCCCGACCTATGACTACTAAATAAGTATTCGTGGTGCCAACTTATAGTGGTTGAGATCGAGCTACTTGCCCACAAATCAGCCAAGTAACATGCCTCAAGCTCATTACGTCAACATGGCTCGAGCTACTTGGCAAATCAGCCAAGTAACACGCCTCGAGCTCATTACGTCTACATCCAATTCTACATGACTCAAGCTACTTGGCCAAAGATAAGCCAGTAACATGCTTGAGCTCATTACATCTACATGGCTCGAAATCGACCTTGGATCCAACGAAAGTAGGCTGAGATTGGGACCAACAAGGTCTAGTAAGTTGAGGTTGGGTCCAACAAGGTCTACATTTATGATAGTCATCAGAATCCAACCTCGAAGTGCAATACAAGAACGCATAAGAAAAATGCACGATCAAAAACAAAACATCGATCATTCATTGTGTCCAGATAGGGCAATGTACTTGTTACATTTTTTTCAAAACAATCAAAAATTACATTCGATATCGGGGGAGGGGCGTAATCTAGGTCTGTTGGGTTTGCTGGCTCTTCTTCATTTGGGGTAGCGACCTCCTCATAGCATCATCCTTGAGCTTGGATGCGGAAAGCTCGAGCTCGTTTGCAAGCTCATTCATAGACTTCATGTCTTCTATGATGGGCTTCGCGTCATCAGACAGTTTCATCTTAGAAAGGATCGAGCCAACCTCAGGCCGTAATGGTATGAACCCGAGCCATATTCCCTGAGCAGAGTCTTTTACTCGTCAGAGTTCTTAAACTCCTCGATTGCCTGAGATGAAGCTTTGGTCAGCTGGTCCTCGACTACTTTCTTCACCTGGATGAGCTCTAGCTTTGCCTCCTCAGCCTCGTCTTTAATTTCACTCATTTGGTCTCGCATCTTCCTCATCTCGATGCGAATGAGGTATCGCTCGACCTCGAGCTCCGTGATACATTTCTCTTTCTGTTCCATCTAAGCCTCAAGCTCTTCCACCTTACTCGATGATTCAAGACTCCTCAGAGATAAACCTTGAGCCATACTTAGAGCCTACAGAGACAACATCGATCAAAACAAGGCAAAGCTTTGTAAAATAAAAAATAAAAAAATTACAAGTCAAAGGCTCGACGCGAAGGGAACATACCTTTAGGGTAATGAGCTCCAGGGCTCGAACACCCTTACCAGGATCGACCTCCCCTTCATTCTTGCCACCATTGAAGGGATCAAAGGACATCGAGCATGATCCTCGAGTAGTTCTTGAGAAAGAGGGCTGTCTTCCTCCAAATCCACGACCTCTGGGGGACCGCGAGAAGTAGAAGGTCGGGGAGAAGGCTGCGAATGAAGTCCAGGGCTCTTCGAGGGCTGCCCAGGCCCACTGGTCATTTTGCTTGATGTAGAGTCTTGAGCTCTTTTCTTCTCCTTGGACGGGGCTGGCGGCTTAGGCTTCGGTCGGATTGAAAGATATCTCCAAATCTACAAAGGAAGAATACAAGTCAATTGCTCGAGCTTAGTTCGGGGAAACAACTCATAATCAGTAAGGATTCAGACTCATACCCTTGATGTCCCTCATGTTGCCAAGGTCGAGGGTGTCTTCCTCGAGCAGGTAATCGACCTTAACTGCCAATGGTTCATGATTAACTAACCTAAGCTTATCCCTCTCCAAAACCTTGAAGTAGGGTTGCCCCTTATTAAACCTATCCTTATCGGGAACTGACCACGTTGGCCTAAAGGGATGGTCTGGATTTTGTGGTTTGACAAAAAATACCTATCTTTCCAACCACGAAGAGAGCTCGGATATCTAACGTCCTAAATCTCCCATTCGTTGATAAATACACAAAGTAATTAAACTTCGGCGAGTATTTCAAATCATAAGCCATTCTTAGAAGGTCAGTCTTAGGCCCAACCTCGAGACACCTACACAAAATAAAGAAATAAACCAGCAGCCTCCAGACATTCGGGGCTAGTTGACTCGGACAAGTTAAGTACGAGGTTAGAAAATCAATGAAGAAAGGGTGTAGTGGTCACCTAAGCCCGGCCTTAAGGGCTTCCCTGAAAAAAGTGATCTCTCTGTCCCGAGCATCTAACATGGTTTCGTTGGGCCCTGGAGTCCTAACATCACATATGGGCATAACCCTGAACTCCCTTGCTATTTTAATAACCATGTGTTCCTTATACATGGTTTCTATCCCAGGGTACGTCATCACAAGCTCGACCTCGGGCTGCTAGGTGATGGGAACTACCATAGGGATAAGTGATATATTCTCGGGGTCGGGTCTACTATGGTTCGAACTCCTAGACGTCACACTACTGCTATTGCTACCACTGGATCCCTCACTACTGCCACTGACATTATAAATAAAGCACTTAAGAGCTCGAACACTTACCTCTCAAAGTTGACACTAACCAAACCCTCTATGCCCCGAACTCGATCTGTTGGACGTTGAGAGTAAAAAGTGAAAAGTGAAAAATGAAAGGTAAAAAAATGGAGTATTTATAAGGGCTTGAGGATGGTGAAAAGTCTTTTTGATCCAGGGCGTTGGCTTCTGCCACGTGTTATTAATCGATGTCACTGCCCTATTACCTACACGATGTCAACATGTGGCGGCCCACAAAGGCCCATCAAATTCAACCCGGTCCAATTACAACTCTATGCATTCGAGCCCGTCGCTCGAGAGAGCCCCCCTCAACTACGACCTCGATGTATGGGGGCCTGTGATGACCCCAAACCTGAACTCGACCTTGGGCCTCCTCAATTGCCCAATAATGTGGGCCAATGAGGTCGAGGTCGATGTCTGACCTTATCCACTGATGACGTGAAACCCGAACCCGACCTCAACCTTTTGCTTACTGGCTCCTCAGTGGTATGAGGTCGGGGTCAAGACAGGCCATGCGACTTCATTGATCTCGCGGTCCCTACCTCACGTGCTCCCCCAAACCACATGTGACCATAGAATACTAGTTCAAGTTAACCATTAAATCCCCAACTTACCACATAAAATTCACCTTATCTCGAAATAATACAATCCTAGCACAGGACAAACATCTCCTATAAGGGAATATTAGTCCATTTAGGACTCAACCACCAACCATTATAAATATGTATCCCATTCTCATCATTCAGGTACGTTTTTATAAGTATTGAGCATAAGTTTCTCTTGAGTACTTGTTTGACTTAACCATCGGAGGGGCGACGAGGACACACATCGACGCCTTTGTTTCAGATATTGAAGAATGGATCACGTAAAGCTCTCCACTTCGGGTCGAGTTCACCTAGGTACGAGTTTTGGTAGCATCAGTGACCAACTTCTAAAATATTATACCTGTCCATTTGTTATTGGTGTGTAGATGAGAGAGAGTGGATAAATAAGAGAAAGAAATAGAGAATGAATACTCTGGAAAATAAAATCTTACTCTCCCTAAAGAAAATATTTTCCTTCATTTTGATGAAAATGTCGTGTGACCAAAAGTAGGAAATTGTTTTCCATGGAAAAAAATGTTAAGCAAACAACAGAAGAGAAGAAACTTGGATGGAAAAAAACACATTTTTCATGAAAAATATTGGCAATCAAACGCATCCTTAGAGTAAATCTTCCAATCTTGACATAAGGTTAGTCTTCTTCCTCATTAAATATTCCTAAAAGCATTAAAACCAAGACACTTCATTATTTCATCAACATAAACTGATAAAATAAATATAAATTGATAACCATTTACAAATACGCATGAAATTGCTTTGTATTTCAAATATATCATATATGTTAAGATTTGGGGTTCCATCTTAAACGATCAATCTTATTAAAAGGAGTAGCCCAATTCTTTATAAGTTGGTCTATGTTTTAATCTTTTTATTCGATGTGAGATTCTATTACTTAATATGCCACCACAAGATGGTGATTCGTTGAGTAGACCAATCTTGAAATCCGTGTGCTCATTTTTCCGAGTTTTAATCAGATCGAATTACTTGTTTGAGCTTAACAGTCTCTGATACTATGTTAAGATTTGGGGTTCCATGTTAAAGATCAATCTTAAAATAGGAGTAGTTCATATTTATTCGATGTGAGATTCTATCCCTTAACAATATATGTATTCTTAATTTCTTGTTAAGTCCAATTGCACAGTAATTCAAATTGGCAGGTTGAAATACAAAACATAAAAACATTCAATTGACAATTGCACAAGAGGTAGACTGAAAACATTAAATTGGCAATTTCTTGTTAAGTTCAATTGGTAAAAACATTTAATTGGCAATTTCTTGTTAATTTCAATTACATAGGTGGCAAGATGAATGACAAAAGATAAAAACATTCGATTGACAATAGGCACCCCAACCTGATGTGAGCATGGAGTCGAATGCATCAAAATTAAGCCCCGAGAAAATGGGTGAAAGAGGCGATGAAATTGCTTGATCACGCTACGGTGGACGAAGTGTCAAAGCTAACAAGCCAAGGAACTAGTTTCATATTGGGCTCGAAGAAGGAACCAAATGGATCAACTTTGTGAAAGCAGCGAATCAACAACGTAGATGAAAACGTGCATAACTTTCAGCTCGAGCATCGGATTTCCGTCCATGAGTAAATTTCAAAAACGGCACGAAATTCTACACAAGATAAAAGAGGATTCAAAATTAATACCAATCGACCGCACAGTACAAAAACCATGCGGCCACATGGAGTCATGTAGGGAGTTCCAGGAGCATTTCAAATGAACCATGCCACCGCATCCACTTCTACCATGCGGCCGCATGGGCAAAAAATGAGGCTATATTTTTCCCTTTTCTCGAATTTCCTAATTGTAATAGAATTATACTCTTACCTTAATTTTGAAATCTTGGGAATATTATGCTCGGTTTTAACTTGATTTTAGGGTTAGTATAAATAGGATTTTTCATTTTTCATTAAGAACACA
>CAIGRL010064865.1:0-10920 GCA_903798325.1 Fraxinus xanthoxyloides | reverse complement strand
AAAAAAAAAAAAAAAAAATTAGCGTCTCCTTTATTTCATTGACCTTTCGGCATAGGATAGTTGGGTTTTGTGATATTCCTTTTGAACTGTATTTTCCTTCTATTGGAAATTTGAAAGAGGCAACATGGTATCCTCTTCGATAGTTTTGTCTCCGTTGATTAATAGTCAAAAGAATAAAAGGGTTCAATTTCTCATTTCACATTCAGATACAGATATATAAGAACATAATATATTGACACTTGAAATTATGATATACCCAGTGATGGATTCAGCACGAGCGGATCGAATGTTGATCGTTGATCATCGATAATCGTAAGAACGATTTTGTTTATTCATATTTAATTAAATAATATTAAAAACTATTCAATATATATGTAATTGTACTCAAACGTATATAACTCAAAATCATCTCGTAAGTATGCTATCCTAACACCATCTCTTATATTATGATCATATAACTTGATGAGAGGACGTTTCCCCGAATCAGAAAAAAGATCATCCGCATTAAATTGAGCCCGAGACTTCTTTGTGTTATTTAACAATTCAGTGTTCGACTAGAAGCAGTGGCGGGACTAGATGCATAACTAGAAGTAGACTAATTAGGTATGTACTTCAGTTTTGATTGAAAAAATCGTTCTATAATTTGCAAAAATCGTTTCAATTAAAACGGTATCAATCTAATAAGTCATAAGTAGTTAAAACTTAAAATCACTCCAACAATCCAATACTCGTTACACTCCAACTATCTAGTCCGACAACGTGCAACATCTAATATCTTGACAAATCAAAAATTCATCCATAGTTTTCACTTTTCACTAATCACTAGTTAGTAATCACTACTCACTAGTTACTAGTGTAGAATATAATTCATAAATCGAAGCCCCATCAAGATGGCGGGTGCAACGGTGGAGATTGCGGGTGTAGCAGCGCAGATCATGGTGGTGATGATTTTTATGATTATTATTTTTTGTAGTTGGATGGGTACTGGTAGCTCCCGGTTTTAATGGTTTTAGGGTGGTGGTGGTATGGTGGTCCAGTGATTTTAGTAGTGCTTGGGTGGTGATGTTGACTGTCTGGTATGGTGGTGGTGGTGGTGACGACTTTGGCTACAATGTTTGAAGCGATGATTTTGTTGTCGGGAGATGGTGGTAATGGTTTCGAACGCGGCTGGTGGTAGTGGTGATTACAAGTGTTGGTTGTGGTCACATATGATTTGATTGAATGCGACTAATCGATTGATTGATTTATGACCAATTATTTCGTTTATTGTGACTAACTATTAAAATGGACCTTAAAATTCGATAATTTGTGATAAAAAGTAATGTGTGACCTAAAAAATTGTTAATTCGTGACCGATAATTTGATAATTTATGACCGTCTACTCAGTTATAACTTATAATATTTGTGATTTGAGACCAATGAATAAGGTGTGACGTTTCAATTTTTATATTGTGATCGATGAAAAAATTGTGACCTATAAAATTTCAAATTCGTGACTTATAAATTTTCTGATGACCGATGAACAAATTGTGAAATAAATTTTTTGAATTGTGACTATAAAATAATTTGTGACATTTCAATTTTTTATTTATGATCGACGAACAAATTGTGACCGTAAAATAATTTGTGACATGTAAAATTTGTGATTTGTGACCAATTATATAGAATTTGTGACCTTAATGTATTTAATTAATAAAATATATGTTTAATTAATTTATTTTTAAATAAAAATTTAAAAAATTTGAGATTTGAAGTTTTAAACCTTATATCTTAAATTTGAAATGGATGAAACTAAATCTCTTAATTATCAAATTTTTCCGAATAAAAATTATGCTTGAGTTAGGTCCAATAACCCATTTTAGCCAAGTCAACAGCAATCCCAATCCAAGCCCAATGTTCAATTCCCCAGATTTAAGTAAAGATTCTATAATAATTACATAATTCATTTCATTTACATTCATACAACACTACTAACCTGTTACGAAACATAATATTTTATATCATGCATACTTTTGATTGGTGATCATAGTTTTTTATTAGGTATTTTCTTAGTTCTTGATTGGTGGGTATATATTCTTTATTCATATTTATCATGCTTTCACAACTTTATATTTTCTATAGAGATTCTATTTGACAAGAAAAACTACAAATATCTAGTAGGGCATCTATATTGTTTCTAACATATTTTGTCAAGCATCATGTGTTTAGCCTTTTAAATTAGATCTCGTGTGACGTAGCACATCTTTTATTGCATGATTTAATTGGAAATTTTTAAATTTCAGTCCGCCCAACAATTTTTTCCTGGCTCCACCCCCTGACCCTACATCTTATGCCTACCACCTGAAAATTTAACTAAAAAGTGTCTATTGCCGAGCTATCAAATATATCAAACGAACAAAATATATTCATATGAAAGATCTTTAGGCCGAAGTACTTGTGGCACTTTACTTTGGATATGGAGGTTCGGCTGCTGCCATGTTGATTCAGCTATAGTGCATAAGCCACTTGACCTTGTGCTTAACCCCCTTGAGGTGCTTTGGAAGTCGAAGTGATGTGAAGTGTGAGCCTTGAGTGGTTTCTTTCTATGCTAGCTACCACATGACCAGCCTCGTTGGACGAGACGCAACAAATTTCTCTAATTTATTCTACTACGAGGGCTAAGTCAAATAATTCCAATGACTCAACAATGGAGTAAAACATTAGAATTCTTACACTCGACTGACCTAATTCGGATAACGTTCCTACAAAAAAAGAAACCCAAGTCTTAAATGGCAACTTTAAAGATTTCAAATATATTTGATTTACTTACCTTCTTTGATACCGTCGAGACGTCTCATGTGCATTTCAAATTTAGAGATAGTGTATATTCTCGCTATGAGATTTAACGGTTGACAAAGATTATGTAGTAGTTGGCAGAGTAAAGCATTCGGATACACAAATGTAACATTTGTCTTCATTGCGCAAATCGTTCATATAATTTTATTTCTTTTTTTATATTCTTTATTTCTTTTCTATTTCTTTTATTTGAAGGAGATGATAAATTAGCCATTTTACAAATGTTTTAATGGAGAAAATAGAAAATAATGACATTTTGCATAAAGAAATGTTGATTTAAGGGTCCAAATGCTAAAATTGAAACGGTATGAACGATTTGCGCAATGAATGCAAATAATATAGACGTTTTGCATCAATTACCCATATTTTACGGAAGGAATTAATGGAATGAAACGAAAATGACCAATTCTGCAAGAGAATATTGAAATGAGAGTGCAAGTAATAAGTTTGAAATGATATGCACAATTTGCATAATGAGTGCAAACAATGAAGACGTTTTGTGCTAACTACACTAATTATGAATGTGTGATGAAGTTAGTATTTGATTTTCTTGAATTTATAAATTATTATTTTTAAATAGAGTATCCAAAATGAGGCTAATTGTTAAGTAAATTTATTACATTGTTTAGTATTCTTTGTGTTGATGGAAAAACCTTTAACATTAATAAATAAATAAATAAAAATAAAAATTAGCGTATCGTTTATAATCATTTCAAAGGGTGAAACAGTTTTTAATTCAGCATGGCCCTCAAGGGACTTGGGCCTAAGATCATGTTGGCAATGTTTAAAAAGTTGACTTATAAGTAAATAAAATTTAGAATAATTTTTTTCAATTGATTTAAGTTCGAAATAAATTACTTGACAGTAATGAAGACGTTTACTTATTTAAGGGTAAGGAAAAATAACATATCCAAACAAGTTTGACATAATGAATGGTTTAGGTTGTATGGATGTACAATATTTGTACAATAGTGAACAGTTCTAAGGGAGAAAAAGAAATTTAAACGTCGTATTGTATAGAATTCTAATTACCTGTTTGGTATGATGTATTTGACGAACTATATATTATATTGAATAAAATGCACTTTTCTTTCTTCTTTATTTGAAATTAGTAATCATGTAACACTAACTTTATAGCTAAGAGTGGGCGTGGATTGACTTGAGTCGGTTTTTATCACAACCCAACCTAACCCAATATTACCGATTTGTTCAAAATTCAATCCAACCCAATCCAATTATGTGTCTGTCGGGTTGGGTTGGGTTGGGTTGGGTTGGTTGGTTTGAGATAAATTTGTTGCACAACGATCAAAATCATCCAATTTTTTGAATTAGTTGCCCAAACAAGTGAAAAACAGCAAGGCAAAAACTTGAATCTTCAAGAGTTCATTAAAACCTGCTTGATGGTTCCAATATACCAAGAACAACCATGAATCTTCAAGAACATAAACTTCCAAACATCCAAGAAAACTCGATGATTGAAGCGCTTAAGCTGCTGACCAGACTTCAAGTGATAAACTGGATTCAAACTTAAACATAGGGCTAGCAAAATTCGACCAGAGAACGTAATTTGCCAACAAAATAGAACCTGGATCACAGCTGACCAATACATTGCACTGGCTGAACTCTCCAGAAACTGTAACAAATTCTAAACAACCCCAGTATTAAGGCTAGAATCGAACATCACCACAAAGGAGCAGCGAGAAAATGAATTGAGCGCACAATGCTACAATTGTAACTCAAGAAACTAGAAGTTAATGTGAAATTAGTACCCAAAAAAAAAAATTAAGGAATCATAAGGCCGGTAGATACTCAAATGCATACACTGAATCACTGGTACACAAACAACTTCTTGATTCATCGTAATTAACTTCTAATACATAAATCTACATGTGAAAACACGTATAAATTGCATTCATACCTTTGTGTATATGATGTATCGATCCAAATATTCAGTTGTTACACAAAAAGAAGATAAAAAAGAGGGCAAAATTTGAAGAAATAAGAGGGCAAAGAAAGAAGATGGCTGGGTATATAGATGGCAACGCGGCAGGGCGGGGATGCCACTCCCCCACCCCGCCCCGCCCCGCCTTAGACGGAGCGGGGAGGGATTTTGCCCCGTTTCCTGCCCCGTTTATTTTTTTCAGTTAACTAATTTATTTTATTTTTATTTTTTATTTTTTGTAATTTGTATTTAATATTTTTTTATTCTTCACGGGGTGGATTCGAGGCGGGGCACCCTGAGACGGGGTGGCGATCCCCGCTCCACCAACCTTTCAGGGTGGGATATGGTGGATTTTTTGCCATCACTAGCTGGGCATTTTGATTTGAGGGAAGAGAGAAGACGGCTGGATTGCTGGGCATTTAGGTTTACAAATTAATAAATGGGGGTTTTTTTTAAAAAAAAATTGGCGGGTCGGGTTAGGTGGGTTAACCCATAACCCGACCCAACCCGACCTATCAATTAAAGCCAGAACCCAAACCCAATAAAAAAAGGAAAAAAACCAATACAACCCGGTCGAGTCTATTCAGTCGGGTTCGACCGATTTTTGCCCACCCCTATTTATAACCAATTAACTTGTATTTGTTTATCTCTTTGATTTTTTCATTTTTTTAAATTTTTCTCACTTGCACTGATGCACCCAATTGGCCCATGTAATTATCTGGTGTTTCAGCTAGGTTACTTGGCAAAATTTGCTAAGAAAATTTGTCATCTTTCTACACCCTTTTAGATTTATGACCAATTACCACTACTGGTCATTTAATCCTCATACTGACATTTTTATAAATATATATTTTGTAAGAATAGTCTTAATATTTTCTAATATTGTCTTACCTTGATCTCTTCAATCTTCATATTTCACTAGGATCAAACACTTCTAAACCTAGTTGTGGCAATTAAATATGTATTTATATTTTTATCATTGTTATTTTCTCATGTTATTTTGCTACCATTGACGTCAAAACTGATCAGACAACGCTTAATTGAGTTTGAGATCCGCCCAAAAATTTTGCGAGTAATTATCTATTTCTAAAGGTTGGGATAACCGCGATTCTTTTGCAATTATGAGACCACAAATTTATTATTTAATCTCAAGTGAAATGTCTTTTAATGCAAATTTAATTGTATTTTTGGGGAGTCGTCGTCGTCGTCATCATCGCCAACAAATGACAGTTTCGGAGTTCAATGCCTAGAAAACAATGGTTGGGCTAAAATTGCACAAGGCACTATAAATTGGGGACTGTTGCTGCAACCTAGCCTAGAAAAATTTAGAGCCATTAATTGCATTGTTCCTCAACTAGAAAGATGGTGGCTAAAAGTGCACTGCCTAACAAGTAGATTGCTACATTTGTTTCAGCAAGAATGTAAATAAAAAGCTTCATTGCAGCAAAAAGTAACATGAACGAAATGGTCACATTAACCCTCATAGACGAATCTGCCTTTCATGATTCAACTTTAACTGAAATGTTTCGATAGATTCAGAATTGATCAAATGGAACAACAGTGAGCCGGGCTAAATACCTCCAAATAATTAACTCGCTAAAAATGGAGATACGATAGAAAAGAATGAAAAAATGACAAAAAAAACATATACTCCGGTCTCCCGTCGCTCGAACTAAATCACCAAAACCACCAATGCCGCCCCATAATGGAGTCCTGAAAATGAATTGTAAAGTTAATGGACCCAATGAACCTTATTTATCAATCTGCTTCGAGTTTGATTTCCACAGGAAATCAATTTGCAGAAACGTTGTCTAGCTGGTAACCACAAATTCAAGCTTTAGGCTCTAGTCAGTTAAGAAATATAGAGTTATTTTGTTTTATTATTTATTTAGTTTTATTATTTATTTAGGGTAGAATGATCTTTTTAGTTTCCTTTGTTTAGCCTAATTATAGTCTCTTTATATTTATGTTAAATTATCTTTTTGTACAATTTCATTATGCATAATTAATGAAACTCTAGTCTCCTTCTTTTTTTTCTTTTAGATTGTTTAACAGCCTCCCCTCAAGAATCATTCCCGGCCTGAAGTCGAACTTATCCTTAATAAGAAACCAGTATGTCCTTGTCAGGAATCTTGCCTGTCCTGTAGGTATCATCAAACACTGAAAGTGGTTCAGCAACACCAATTGCATAAGAAACTTGCACAATGTACCGGCGAGCAAGTCCTGAAGCCACCACACTCTTTGCCGCCTGCCAACAATATAAGCACCACTCCTATCCACCTTCGTAGGATCCTTTCCGGAGAAAGCACCTCCACCATGAGCACCCCAACCACCATAAGTGTCAATGATAATTTTTCTACCAGTGAGTCATGCGTCTCCATGGGGTCCACCAATGACAAATCGACCAGATGGGTTGAGGTGGAAGATCGTGTTTTCATTAAGGTACCAAGCAGGGATGACGGGCTTGATTACATGCTTTTTCAAATCTGCAGAAATCTGTTCATTTGTTACGGTCTCATCATGTTGGGTTGAGATAAGAACGGTGTGAACTCTAATAGGAACCATGGGCCCATGGCACCACCTTCATTCCTGTACTCAACGGTAACTTGGGTCTTGCCATCAGGTCTCAGCCATGGGCAAGTCTCGTTCTTTCTTACTTCAGTGAGCTTGGCACCAAGCTTGGTGGCAAGGACATGAGTGAGGAGCATGAGCTCCGGTGTTTCATCGGTAGCATAAAACATGTGACATTGGTCACCAGCTCCAATTTCCTTAGGTTTCTTGGTCAGATGACCATGAACTCCCTGGGCAATGTCAGGGCTTTGTTGCTCGATGTTTACGAGCACCTTGCAGTTGTCTGCATCAAGACCAACATCAGGTGATGTGAAGCCAATGCCCCTGCATGTAAAGACCGTGACCATATTCGTCTTTGTGCAGGTTTCACAAGCAGCTTTGCTCTCTGGATCTTGTTCTAGGCAAGCATCGAGAATAGCATCTGAGACTTGGTCGCAAATCTTGTTAGGATGGCCTTCACTGACGGACTCCGAGGTGAAGAGGAAGGTTTCCATGTCTGGTCTGAAAAGCATTCAAAGAACATGTAAATTACTCTGTTCTAGACATTCTATAATTCAAATATTTATGAAAATGTGTATTATTTCCATATTCAACGTGGTGATATTCAAAAACTAGAAATATTACCATCCTTAATGATTTGTAGTTTTTATACATCGGAAAATAGCATCAAAATGAATGGAGGTTCCCATTTTTACTTAATTCAATAGGGAAATTGTACCAAAATAATTCAATAACTTTCTATATCAAGTTCACTCGATTCTTAATCATATGTCCTTTGTCGGTAAAAAATAAAAATAAACCAAGTCTCTAGTCGTTAATTGAAATACAGATCCCTTACTGAAGAACAGATTCTTATCTACAACGTGATCTATGTATAACATCAATAGGGATCGAGAGAACAATATGTTGAACCTAAAAAATGAACTCAACAGATATCGGGTCCATTCTTGCCATGTCAAGTATGAATCTGGCTCGTTTCTACCAGAACTTGTACAGTAGCCTAATGGGAATGAACGTGGGAGGCACTTTCTGGCTAGAGACGAAGACGTTCAGGCACCTTCAGATTTCTCTAAGGCTTGGAGTCACTGCTGATTATGAGCCTCTTTACTTGCATTTCTTTTGCAAGTCGTAGGCCAGCTAGAAGAGTCTTGTATTCTGCTGCATTATTGGTTGCCTTGAAGTCGAACCTCACAGCACAAGTAAGCTTGTGTCCCTCCGGACTAATTAGGACGATTCCTGCTGCCGAACATGTGTTCTTCTTAGGGCTTTTTCGTCAGTTGAACTCATATCTCTAACACCTTAGTATGAGATTTTCCCTTTATTCAAGGGTTCCAAGTTCCTTTCAGCTCCTTTTTTCAAGGATAAGGACTTGCTTCAATCCAAACTTTCAGATGTAGCCGGGCTTTCTTTCCACGCGTGTTCATGGTTAAATGTATGGATTCCCACATGCGCCAATCTGTTGACCCCAAAAAATGAGTTCAACAGATACCAGGCCCACTCTTGCAACGTCAAGTACGAATTCGGTGAGTTCCTACCGGGACTAGTACGATAACCTAAAGGGAATGAATGTGGGAGACACTTTCCGACAAGAGACGAAGACATTCAGGCACCGGCGATTTTTTTGGTAATGACGACAATCACACTATCAACGAATGCCGAGTATATTCTTCACAATAAATCTCTCTTTCGTAATGGAATACGTGGAAGGATAGATATGGAAATAGGGAGTTTTGTATCGAAATCTTGATGTATTTGTTGCTTTTGTTTATGAAATAAGTTCCGAACCAAATTTGTAAAATATTTTCTCTCTGTCTTTTTTAAGAGACTAATGGCACTTTTCGCATTATATTCTAGGATTACGCAAATGCCAACCTTTTTTTCATACAAATTGAGGCTGTTTATACTACTCTGATAGATGTGGCGATCGTTGGATCAAAAACACGTGGGAACATCTCCCATACCGAAGCCTCACATCACTGTCTTCTCCATACAATTAATGTTTGACAATAAGTTTATCGTTCTATTTGTAGGCTGACACACTGACATTCTGACATACTTTATTACAAATGTCACATCAATCACTTTTACAAGATCTTCAAATCTGTTACCAGTAACAACATCAGCTTCAGCTGCTTTGGGTCAGTTTTGATTCAAGGGTCTCTGGTACATTGGACCTCAAACAGTTTGAAAGAACCTTTGCTCCAGGTCTAGGAGCTTCAGTGTTTCTAGGTTTTGACTCTACCTCTGCACGAAAGGACCTCGGATGAGCCTTTGCCTCGAATGAGCCTTTGCCTCATTATTAAAGGGCCTCGAGTGAAACCCATTTTCTTTAACTTCAACCTTGTCAACTTCCTCTCCTTTTGACCTTCCAACTGGCTTCCTGCCCCCACGTGGACCTGTTGCTTACGTGGCTATCGACGTGACATTGCTTACATGGCATCTAAGCTGGGACCTCGGATGTGGGAGGGATAACACAATATGTAATCAGAAACAATAGATGCATTTAGAGTACAAAAAAACTGGATCTAAGAAAGCACAAACTCACAATTATTGGATCTGAATCTAATTGAAAAATATATATAATTGCATTAGTATGAAAACTGCATACCTTAATTAAAATACAATGTTGTGATCCGTCAAGAGATTAATGGTGGAAAGAGGAAATGGGAATATGAGTAGTTTGTATATAGATACGGCGATTATATATATTATGGATGTAGAGATGTGCAAGTGACTCGCTCATCCTCTCTACCAACTAAGCAACTTCTTACCCTTGGGTAATTGGGTGTCAAAAATTCGAGTTGCTCGTCTGCCCGACTCGTGGATGATTCGGGCTCGTTTCAGAATGAGCTCGAACTCGAGCCAAGCTGAGCTCACGAATGGCCCATGAGCCTATAGTTCATGAGCCCACAAGCTCGTAAAAAATGTAAAAAAAATGAAAAAAAAAAAACTCAACCTCGTGAGCAAGGCCCTTAGGCACGAACCAAGCCCGAGCTCGTGGTGCCACCACTACCTTACCTGAGCCTATCAATCTATAGGGGTTGGTCCCAGTCGGAACACTTGTGGAGTGATCTACGGTTAGGATCATTTCTTTTCTTTTACTTTTCAATTATTGGTAATGGGGTGGGACCTATTTGGTGCCCATTCTTATTAATTAAAAAAGAGAGGGAGAGAATATAGTTTTGAATAGTATTTTAGCAGAATGTATAATTAAAAAATAAAGACAATTTTGATTTACGTATAAAATATATTATTGTATGAATATGTGGTTGAAAATAATGAAAATCAAACGGGTTCTCATGTTTGTCTCCCATTTTGGGAGAAAAAATAAAGTTTTGAACGGAATTTTTGGATTATGTGTGGTTGAAAAGTAAAGTAATTTTATTAGTTTGTATGTAAAATATTTTATTGAGTAAATATGTGGTGAATATTGTTTACTGTAACAAACAATATTTGAAAAAATGGATGACAAAAAGTGGCTTATTTGTTGTCAAAATAAGGAAAAACCAATTCTACCAGAAAATACATTACAGAAACCAAACAGAAAAGATTTTCTTCCAAAAATACCCTTT
>CAIGRL010064850.1:0-11457 GCA_903798325.1 Fraxinus xanthoxyloides | reverse complement strand
AGTGATGAAGGTATATTCTTAGGATATTCCAAGAATAGTCGGGCTTATCGGGTGTATAATAATCGCACACTGTTGTGATTGAAGCTATCAAAGTGGTGTTGATGATGCTTGTAGTAATGGAGGGATTAGCAGAGAGTGTGTTGAGCTGGAATAGTTGGATGTTGATCTAGTCAAGGTAATTGAACCTAAGGAAGCTTCAGTTCCTGATCCCCAAGGACATCAAATGAATTGGTTGTTTCAACTAAGAATTCTACATCTGATAATGAAGCTAAACCACCTAAAGAACATTCGTCCAGAGTCAAATTGAATCACCCTAAGGATAATGTGATTGGAGATATAGAAGAAGGAATGAGAGGTTAGAGGGTTTTGAACAACCTGTCATATGCGAGCTATGTGTCTCAGATTAAACCGAAGAAGGTTGAGGAAGCCCTTAGAGATGAATGTTGGCTTAATGCTATACATGATGAGTTAAATCAGTTTGTTAGAAACAAAGTTTGGGACTTAGTGCCTAGGCCTGATGATTGCAATGTTATAGGTACTAAGTGGATATTCAATAATAAAACTGATTATCAAGGTACCATTACAAGAAATAAGGCTAGGTTGGTTGCCCAGGGATACACTCAGGTTGAATATGTTAATTTTAATGAAACATATGCCCAGTAGCTAGGCTTGAATCCATTAGTATTCTTCAGGCGGTTGCCTATACTTTGGGTTTCAAACTGTACCAAATAGATGTCAAGAGTTCCTTCCTGAATGGTATTCTTCAAGAAGAAGCCTACGTGAAACAACCTAAAGGGTTTGTAGATCCCAATACCCTCACTATGTGTATATGATGAATAAAGCCTTGTATGGGCTGAAACAAGCTTCTAGACTTTTTGGTATGATCGACATACTGCATCCCTTCTGGAACATTGTTTCACGAGAGGTGGTGCAAACAAAATCTTATTTTTAAGACGAATATGGGATACCGTCGCAATAGCTCAAATCTATGTAGATGACATCGTCTTTGATTCTCCTGTTGATTCCATTACTCATGAGTTCGCTGAGTGTATGAAGCAAGAATTTGAGATGAGCATGATTGGTGAATTAACGTACTTTTTTAGTTTTCAAGTCAAGCAGACTGGTGAGGGATTATTCATATCTCAATCGAAATATGCCAAGAATCTTGTCAAGTAGTTTGGGTTAAACAACAAGAAACACACTAGAACCCCTATGAGCACCAGAGTTTAGATCCTACAGGCAAGAGTGTAGATCAAATACTATATAGGAATATGATAGGTAGGATGCTTTACCTCACTGCTAGTAGACCTAACATAGCATTTAGTATAAGGGTATGTACGCGTTTTCAAGCTGATCCTAAGGAGTCACACCTGAGCGCCGTGCGACATATTATTAGATATGTCAATGGTACTGTTGATTATGTGATCCTGTACTCTAGGGACTCTAATCTTAATCTTGCTGGTTATTGCGATACTGATTGGGCTGGTAATACCGATGACAGAAAGAATACTTCGGTAGTGTTTTTATGTTGGTGCTAACCTCATTGCTTGGATGAGTAAGAAACAAAATTCTATCTCATTGTCCACAACGGAGACCGAGTACATTGTGGCAGGAAGTTGCTACATTCAACTGCTTAGGATGAAACATATGCTGAGTGATTATGGAATTGAACAAGGTACTATACTGTGTTTTGTGATAATACCAGTGCCATTAATATTTCTAAAAATCATGTTCAANCTAAAAATCATGTTCAACACTCTTGAAAACGTCAGACATCATTTTATTCGAGAGCATGTGGAAACTCAAATTGTAAATATTGAACATATTTTTATAGAGAACCAATTAGCTGATTTATTTACTAAACCGTTGGATGGTCTTCGGTTTGAATCTCTTAGAACAACTATTGATACTTGTGTACCTCATTGATTGAGTATATTTGATGCATGCTAGTATTCTACTATTGTGTGACATTGTGTTATGTACGCATTTTATTTATTTACTTATTTTCATGCATTTTATTTTATGTATTTGTGTTTTGTTTGACTTTTTCTATATTTTTTGTGCTTGATGCATTCATGTTTTTATTAAAAAAAATAAACAATTTTTTTAGTATTATTGCTTTAGATGAATTTTTTTTAAAAAAAAGGGAAACGAGAACAAAAAGATATTGATTTTATTGGTTGTAATCAAGAAATGAGGTTATTTAGTGAGCTGTAACATACTTTCCATTGCTAGCTTAGGATGCTCATGGAGTATTTAATATAGGTCTTTTCTATACCATTTGCACTAAACACACTATGATCTTGATAGTAGGATTCTACAGCGTGTGTGAGGTTTAGGATGTCAGTCACATGTTAGTAGGGTGACTTTGAACATGAATTGACATTTTTAATTAGATCTAAGCTCAATATTATCCCTGCAAGAATCAAGTTATGTCGAAACAAAAAGAAGGGCGGGCTCAATATCTTAATGCTACTTTTCGAAGCCTACTTGACTTGAGTAATTAAGCCTGCGGGTTTCTCATAACATGGTGCCTATGGTCAACTGACTTGGGTTAACCAGTTTAAAGTTCGTTATAGAGGTCATGTTAATCGTTAAATGGAAAAGAGTCTGCACTTAATATGAAAAACATATATATGAGCATTCCTATTGAAAGTTGTGATAAAAGATAAATATTCGTGCTGTAAATCAGTGGGAGAAAAGAAATTCGTAATTCCAAAAGGAGCTTTTATATGTAGGTTCTAATGTACCTTACGGGTTTGACATTCATAAGTAGATGAATATACTTATTGACAGTGAAGTTTAGCATGTCATTTCTCACAAAATTAAGGTTTGGAGTCCTACTGCCAGAGGATTAGAAACACTTAACACATACGAGTCACTTATATCATTTATTCTATGGGCACTTTAAGTTGGAGTTGTCGGACAGATTACTGTTCATTGGATATACTTGTGATTACTTATACCTACATTATTAATATGTTGATTGATTTTATTTTGTCCCTTGTCATTGTGTGACAAAAAGGAGGAGAGAAAATTGAGTTTTTAATTGTGATTGAAATTGCAAAATTGATATCATTTTATTGACTTTCATTTTATGATTTGCATTTTATGTCTGAGAGGTCGTTGGGGGTGAGACATAGATACATTTACCTACTACTTAAACACTTTGAGAGTTTGCAGTTAGGGGAAGCACATGCATATTTGTTTAATTTCAGTTTTGCTAAATTGAGTTTTTAATGTTTTTACAGTGTCAATGTTTCATTTTGATGTGTGGGGTTGCATTGTTACTGTGTCTTAATTTAGCTTGTGATTTAAAATTGAAAAATATGATATATGAGTTAAAATTGCTTAATTGACACCTACAATTGAACTGTTTGAAATGTGATTATCTTTGATCCTGTTTTCCACACATTTTAAACTGGTATTTGAGTTGTCTATTTTAGGAAACAGGTAGTGTATAGTTCATTCGAGACAGTTTGTAGTTTAAGTTATGTCATTGTTTTGAATTTGTAACTTTTATTTTATTACTGCATTGGCATAGATTAGTGTTTTGTCACAAAATGTCAAATGGTTTGTTAGGTTTTAGTTGATTTTGTAATTGGAAAATTCTGTGAACAAATGTACTTAAATTGATAGAGTGTAAAAGTTTAAGGAGTAATGTGCAATTTGTTTAAATGTTAGTTAAATAGGTATAGGGTTTCGCTGGACTATCGTTAAGGGTTGGCTCGAACTACAAAAACAAAAATATTGAAGTTAGACCATCGCCCCTCCTTCGCTCGAGCGACATACTGTCAGTCGACTGTCACTAGCTCCTCGCTCGAGCGACAGGTTTATATGCAAAAATTTTATTTCGCATTTTAAAGGCTTTTTTCCCGGCCCATCTTTTTTCTACCCTATCTATAAATATCAAATAGTCTCAGAACGAGATTTTTCAAGGTTGAACAATAAACAAACACTTGCTGTCATATTATTTAATCTTCATAGCTTTCAACCTTCATGTTTCTTTGAGATTCGTTCGTGGTAGTGAGAAAAACATCATATCTAAATCCAAAATACCAAAAACCACACTTTCTGTATATTTGTCAAAGGTCCTGAAGATCAAGGAAGGCGACTGGAGTTCCAGTCTGTGAAGAACAGGCTTCTTCGTGATCCACAAGAGATATGCGATTCCACCAAGTTAGGGGCTGCTGCAGGATAGCGGGTTCCAGAAAAGCGTTGGTTATTGTAGCTAAAATTTGTGCAGGAGAGTACAGAATTTAGGAGAGCTGCCAGACTGAATTACAGTCAGGAGATCAGATAGCACGTGTCATCTTGTCTGGTAGACTATAAGTAAAGAATTGCTTATAGTGGATTGACTGGGAAAGTACCTAAAAATTTTCTCAATTGGGTTTCTCCGTGATCATACCGTTGTTCACTTACTACTTTATATATATTAAATGATATGCGGTATTTAGACTTAGGGTTAAACTGACGTATATGATTAATCATTTAGAGATAATTAATTGGTGACTTGTGGCTAATTAGTTAATAAATTTTTAATTCTGCACATTACACCTATCCACCACCATCTAGGTGTTATGAGGGTCGAACTTGCATTTCTCATCGGAAAAATAGACATCGAGAATGTTGGGAATTTAACAATTTTCATGGGAAATCATTCAACTGATGTTAAACTCCCCAAAGTCATACTCTAGTCCACTCCAACTGGTAGGTTAGTCATTCAACAAAGATTATTCCTTTGTCACCTAACCGCGGCCCTTTATACCACCATATGACTTTTGGGGTATGCACATTTTATGATAGAGAAGTCGAATCAAATTTACATTCCATTTCAATTAGTCAAACTTATAATTACTCAGGCAATTGTTGTGTACATCTTTTTTCTTTCCATCCGCTTTCTTTCTCTATATATATACATAGCTCTAAAGGAAAGGCATCAACCATCCGTACCAGATTACTCTTTTCCGCTTGATAATTCTATAGTTTAAACCCAAATTACCTATATATAGTAGAGATTACCACTTGGACACATGTGAGAGTCTATTGATGAATGCTGCATTTTAACCTGTATAGTAATTTGTAAACTCCAGATTTCTCATGCTAAGGTAATGAATGCATTAAGTATCCAACAATGAGGCAAAGCTCTTCCTGCAAGTTTGAGACACGCCTCTACTTTAGAAGATCTTCTCATTTTGAGACTCAAACAATTAACAAGAGTAGTCCACTTTCCAGAACAATTGTCAAGATCACCCAAGTCGGTAGTATTGTTGAATCTGATGGACTGGGGCTGCTAGAACATGATAGTGCAAATTTGATGATTATAAAATGGATAGCAGATATCATGAATAAATCCTCTAAACTTATTGATCTATTCATGACTATTTCTAATAGCCAAGAAAAACTTAATTTTTATAGTGTATTTATATGAAGAAAGAGCTCTAAACTCTAAATTGGACTCGTAACTTCCATTTAATCAAACCATATCATGAATAAATACTTCAACTGATACAAATAAAGCCAAATAAAAACCAACCCAAACCATAAACGTTTGTATTGAGAAATCTGTGATTCTAATTTATTTGGTTGTCTTGATTATGTAAGTATAAACTTCGTATTTTTGGTTGCTTGCAGGTTGATTAGATATATATCTATTTGTCGAGTTTTGATACCGAATAAATCTCGGGTGATGATGTTAAATGGTTGAATTATATTCCACAGGCCTTGACTGATGGGTCAACTAATTATTGGCACGTCAGTTTGTTGGCTCACTCATAAAACAACTTGAGCCATTGGAAGTGACTTAATTAAGTTAATGTTGCTCACAACCAATTATACTTCTTGGATTCTCTTTAAGGTTCCGACCCTTCACATTTCTTGGTCCAATAGGCATTAGAGCCCACTTAGAATACAACCAAAACTTCAAGTTTATACTTGCGTAATCGAGGCAACAAAGAATCGCATACCTTCGAATCAGAAACACATACCATATTTGCTTCATGTACTCAATAATGCTAAGGTCAAAACATCCAATTAGAAGCAAGTAATCACAGTAATCAATCAAGCGCATATAAACATGCGATGAAGATATAATATAGGAGAACATACAGCTCTTTCAAACAAGTTCACAAAGAAAATCAAACTAATAGCAAGTTAATCAATAAAATAGTCAACACATATGCAACAAATGCAGAAATGGCCCGACCACATTTATTTTATCTTATCCCATTCCGTATAGTTCATACCTCAAGAACGTTCACATATCAACTCTCATCGCCCATCATTCTCACTAGTATGATCACTAACTCATGTCTAACTAGTAAGTCCCTATAGATCCTAAGTCCATAGAATAATTATTTATTACTACCTCACTTCTCTCAACCTAAGTGGATAATGGGACTCCACCTAATAGAAGTGATAGAAATATCACTCTCACACTCCACCTGATCAGGGTCTTAACAAATAAAGAATTCCAATATTTAATCACTACTTTACTCATAATCTAAATGTCACACTCTAAATCCTCGGTACATATCACCAATGTACCTTTAGGCATCTATACTCCACATCACCAATAGACATGGTACACTTACTACTGATGCTTTGTAACCCACCGTACATGCAAAAACATTGCACAAAGTAACCATATTGCTCTTAAATTCATACAAATACACATATCAAACATTTTGAAATGTAATTTATAACCATGTAATAGAATTAAGCAATTACACACGTATAGGAAGGATGTCACACATATGCACATTCAGTAACCAGGTTTTCTATCGATAAACCTCACTTGGGTCATAACTAAACCCAACAACATTCACCCTACCTTTTACCTTACTCTTCAACTTATCTTTCTTTTTTGGACGTCCCTCATAAAGTGTCCAACCTTACCTCAGCTATAACATCGACTACCACTGGACTCAGACTTGTCCCAACTCTTACCTTTCTTCTTATCACCTTCATTAATCGAGTCACTACTTTCTTGAGCCATTCCCAAGTACATTTGCTTTAAAATGCATTCTACTCCACATCATGTGTAGTTTATCATTCATCTTATCCTCTTTTTCAGCACTCATCTCTATTTTCTTACTTATAAGGGAATCTATAGCAATCTTGAGTGTTAAGGTGTTCCTGTCATATTTATAGCTTTCTTAACCTCCCTACATAAATCAGGCATAGAAATAAGCGGAATAATGACCTTATAGATTTTAGACATTTTTTCATCACAATTAACAATATTTTGAACAAGTTTGTTAAAAAATTCAGATTGTCATCAAGACCATTTAAATGATCTATTTTAAAGTTGAAAATCTTTCAAGTAAGTACACTTTGTTAGGAGTAGATTTCAGCAAATAAAAGTCCTTCAACTTTTTTCAAAGTTCTTTTGTAGTATCAAGTTTACAAACTTTTTTTAAAACAACATTTGTAAAATAATTGAATTGTTAGCAAGTTCGCCAGATTCTTTCTTTTGTTTTCTTGACAAATTTTCAGAAAAATTGTCATCCAAGACTTTTGAAACTTTTTGTTAAATTAGAATTCCTCTCATCTTTTGTTGTCAAATTGAAAAGTCTTTTTCCATTGAAAATACTCAAATCAAAATGTGCAGATATTTTTGAAAACGGAACAATCAAGATGTGCAATTATGTCACACAAAATAATCCTAAGATTACATTATACGTCGTTCTGAATTCTCAAGGTTTATTGGGATTTGCAATCTCAAATCAAGGGAATAGTCCAATAGGTCAAGCCTAGGTATTCTAAAGGAACAATCAATGCAATACGAATGTAAACAAAATTAGTTTATCACACAATGCAGTCTCACATAGTGACTTAAATGTCATTAAAACACGGAATCAATTATCAACTTGCAATCAAATCTAACACTTCAAATAGAACAAATAATTCCTAAATTCTAGCACAAGCAATGGTTATTCCACACGTAACCCCAATCGTAACAGCACCCCATTCAATTACTTGCTAATGCTAGAATTTAAACGGAATAAATCTATATATAGAGCAGACCAATCTGCGGTCCGTAAATATGCGAATTTTCCAAATTTTAAGGCCACCTCTATTTGCCTTAAACTCCTCAAATGTAGCAACCAATCAAACAAATTTCGGATCCCGAATGCTTAGGGGCAAAATCGTCCAAATTCAATGTATAACCTAAAACTGAAAACTAACAACGCCAAAATGTCAGAAAAATGATAAGGAACAAATTGTTTGAAGAAAATTTTCCCAGAAGCCACCAGACGTGTCGCCATTAGATCATCACGCGCCACTATCGACCGTCACTTTCAAGCGTCACACATGAAGGTGATCATCGGTCCGCAGAGGTTGACTATGGTGTTGGTTTCTCCAAACAGTCACTGGTTCTATCGAAAAATATAAATCAGATCCAAGCATATTTGAAAAAATCGCACAACTTCAATCCAATTTTCTGCCTCACTCTCTCCGATTTTCAAATCTATTTCTGGCTGGAATTTCATCACCTTGAAACTCTGATACCAATTTTTACGAAAGCACGCTCCAAGATTTTCGTTTTGATGATTTTTGGCTCTATTTCTCGTTACTAGTACCTACACTCAATCAAAAGGCACTCAACCAACAACTAATCTTTACTTCTGTTGTACAACTCAATGTATCCACAAAGGACACAAATACGGTGGTAGTTTGCAAGCCACAAAGGCAAATAGAGAAACAATATAAGCCAAGGCAGAAGAAAAAGAGGAACCATAAAGGCAGCCACCGATTTTCTCTCAAAAAGGCAAAGCACACATAGTCACATTGAAAAAATACACCAAATATATAGATTTGGGGTATATGTTAAGCGGGCTCTAATAATGGGCTATTGGACCAACAAAGGGTAAAGGGCCAGAACATTAAAGAGAGCCATCCATGTAGTAAATGGATCGTGAGCAACATTAAATTAATTAAATCGCTTCCAACGGCCCAAGTTATTTTTGGATCGAACCAACAAATTGACATGTCGATAATTAATTCACCCATCGGTTGAGGCCTAAATGTCATGTGAAGACTGAGTGTCTGTTTGACACACATTAATTTATTTTATGATTTGCTATAAAAGCAATTTTAATCATGCATTCACACAATAAAATATTCTACATGTATACCAAAAGTTTTTTCTTACTTTTTAACTACACATTCTCCTAAATATAATATTCAAAACTCATTTTTTTCCCAATTAATGAGAATCAAACAAGCACTAAATGTATTTGCTACATAAAAGCTTACATTTTCAACATTTAAAATTGTTTAATTTCCCTTTGAATTCTTTCTCTCTAATTCGTAGCCACGAATTAGCTATATATTCCTCTAGTGCGTGTTTTATAGCGTATTTATTTCATTATTAAATGATTTAAATAGTTAACGAGTATTAATGAAATTAGTTAATATCTTGGGGGTATTTTGCGTAATTTGTCCAAATAATAATTGGATGATTATATTACCCCTACAAATTTTAATTATTACACCACATTATAATCAAACAACAATTAAAATATATTTTTAATAAATATGCCACAATAAAATTACAGTTATAGTCATAACTCAATAAAATTTAAAAGGGGCAATAAATACACCATGATAAAGAATTGATTTGTATTTACAAAAAGAAAAAAAAAACTTTACTTTTATTTGTTAGTTTTATTTTCAGTAAATATATATTATCTAAATATTTAAGCATATTTGCTTCTTCTTCCGATGGAATGAGATTGAGCTTATCTTCCCCATTTAATCATATTTGTTTCATTTTCAAACAATCTATCTCTCTCTCTACACACAAACACGCGCGCGCCCACACACAATATGGATATATAATCGTATTATATGCACCCAGAAAAGGAAGAAGAGTAGGAAATACAAGACAAAAATGGATTTAGCCTTAAAACTTTAATTAATAGGCTTTTGGTCTAGTTTTGTCAAGAATTAACATACACATCAATCTTCACCTCCACGTTAGCCTCTAACTTGGTGACAGAGCCAAGACCATGGCCAATGCGAGTAATATACCACAAAATAATGATCCCAACCCTGCTCTCGTATCAATCTCAAGTAGTACCATTGCTCCAATGTAGGGAAGCAACCATCTCTTACCCTTTTGGTGTTAATCTCAGTTAAGCTTGATAAGAACAATTTTCTGCTCTGGAAAATATGATTTTGCCTATCATTAGTGGACCCAATCTTGAAGGCTACATTCTGGGGACAAAAGTGAATTAGAACTCAAGTCACCGATAAAGCAGGAACCAATGTTGAAATGACCAAAAGTCTTGAACATAATCAATGGTTGTCAACAGATCAACTGTTAATGGGATGTCCGTGCTCTTCAATGACTCTTAACATAGCCACGAGAGTCATGGGTGCTAGCAACTCCAATGAACTATGGACAGCTGTGAAGGGGAGCTATGGAGTTCAAAGCAGATCAGGATCACTTTTCTTACTGTTGAGCTTCATAAATCAAGGAAAGGAACCATGAGCATTGATCAATACTTGAGCAAAGTAAAGCTGCTTGTAGATAACCTTGAAATCACTGGCAAAGCTATTCCTCACTCTGACCTGGTTACTCAAGTCTTGGCTGGCTTAGACGAAGCATATACACTGATTATTGTTCAAGTTAGGATTGAGTTAGCGGGGATCACCTTGATCAAACATTAGTCAATTTTTCCCAAATATCAAGCTCCAACCATCATCACATCAGATTCTACAGGCGAGGCTTTGGAGAAAGATTCTCAAACTACAACAATTTCAGAGGTAGAAGAAGAGGCAAAAAAACAGAGGTCAAAATCTTATGGCGGTGGTAGACCTATATGCTAAGTATGTGGCAAGATATGTGTCACACATTTTCTATAATGTGGTTTATACCGCAAGTATACGGTATCAAATTTTATAACACATTAATGGAGTTGAGTGTCGAACCCACAAGGATTGTAATTCTAATTTATCTAGATGAATGAATTTTATAATCATTATTTTTTAAAACTAATATGGTGACAAATAAATGCAAACTGGAAGAATAATCAAGTGAGGAAGCCTATGGTTATTGATAATAGCACATTTATTGCTTTTTTCACCATTAATATTTGCGTTTCTATGATTATTTGACGTCTAAATGCACTAAATACTTCTATATCTTGGTTTAGGTTGTAAATGGATGAAAACGATGGAAAATAGAAGAAACAAGTGAAAAATGATCAAAATGGAAGAAAGTGAAAGTTCAGGGATTGAAGAGCAAATACTCTAAACTTGTTTCCAACCTTATGATGAAGATTCGAGAGAAATATAGCCAAAACATTATCACATATCAACTTTCAAGTTGAAAAGCTATGCACCAATTTTCAGTCTCATATTAAGACCAGTTTTTGACATGGAAAAAGATCTAATTGGAAAATAGTATCTGAAAAAAAGTTGTATCCCTTTGAGTTAGTTTTCCAA
>CAIGRL010064841.1:0-32452 GCA_903798325.1 Fraxinus xanthoxyloides | reverse complement strand
AATTTATAGATGAATATTATGACCATTTGAAATATTACCATTAAAAAAAATGCAACCGTTAGAATATTACCGTTTAAAAAAAATAAAAATAAAGATAAAAAAATTTAAAGCATGCAGGTGCTAGCCTGCATGGCTGCAGCCAGCTGGAGTGGAGGAGCCCGCTCCCCCGCTTTTTTCAAAAAAATTAAAAAAAAAATTTTCACCGCGCCAGGCTGCCAACTTCCATTTTTTTAAAATTTTTAATTTTTTTTACGGGTCGCGGTTAACCGCAGCCCGTGAAGCCCGCGGGTTGCACCTCCTTGATCCGTGAACAGCCCGCTCAGGCCATGGGTCGGCCCGCGGTCCCGGATCGATCCAGGCCGGGTTACACGGGTCGGCCGGCCCGTCCGTCTTGACAACTCTACATGGATGCAATCACAAGACGAGCATTATCAGAAAAGACTTTCTCACGTACTCAATTAAGTTCAAGATGGAGTAAAATATATAAATAACTTATGTGTGTAAAGTGAAAATGACCCCAAATCTTAAATTTGTGAGAAATGACATGCAAACATCATTGTTAAGTAAGAATGATCCCTACTGATGAAAGTCAAACCCGAATGAATTTTTAGGATCTGAAAACGAGCTCAATTACATGATTAATTTTCTTTTCTCCCCTTAAATTTGAGCATATGAATTTTTTATCACATTTCTCGTAAATAACATCTTACATGCAGACTTTTGTCCATTAAACGACCAAAATGACAAATGTAATGAGTTTTAGGCCGGTTAACCCAAGTCAGATGGCTATAGGCACTAGGTTATGAGAAACCCATCATGCTTAATTATACAAGTCAAATAGGCTTCGAACAAAAGTATAAGATGAACCAATAGGTATACACATTTTTTAAACAATGCAGGAAGACTCATCACGAGTTAAGGTAATCTAAATGTAGGTCAATTTACATTCGAGGTCACCTTCCTAACACGTGACTGCCATCCCAAATCTCATACACACGGTCTAGACTCACTCACAAGATCATAGTGTATGTTGTGCAGATGATACATTGCAGACACAAACTTAATACTCCGCATTAAACTGAACCACGTAATGGAAATAATAGTGTAAAATAGATAAATGCACACTTGGTCACATATGCCATGTTTAAAATCACCACAAGTGTCTTTAGCCCAAAAAATTATTTTTGTATTTTTCCCATTTTTCAATTATTTTTTTGTTTGTTTTTGAAAACAATACTGAAAGTAAATAAATACATAGAAATAGAAACAACAAAAAAACATAAAAAATAAATGGGATGCATGCAAGAATGAATGGACTCAATGGACTACACATGCATGTACCTAGGCACCTAATCGATGTGAAAGTTGTATGCCTTGCCTTTAAAAGCATGATCATTTTCACCACCTTCCAGGTCGCTCCTTTTAACTCAGACCTTCTTAGAAGTAGAAGTTAATTTGATTAACCGAGTCATCATCTCAATTAAGTGGCTAACTTGATGGATAAGATAGTTAACCTTGCTAGAGAGTTCCTGTTTTTACTTCTAGTCACAAATTTAGGACACCCAGGTCTTGTGTGTCCCAGCGCACCACAATGATGGAAAGTGGGAATAAACCTAGGCTTATACTGACTCGAAGGTTGTTGTCGATATGTAGGACGATTAACCTTACGTTGTTTAGTAGGTCTTGATCCTAAGGCATGCTTTTCTTTGGGTTTACGATAAGAAATCTCTTGAGCTTTGTTAGTTTTCGGGACGAATGTGGTCCTAGATATACTAGCATTGGTATTGTCATTATGAATGTAACCCAGCCCATGCCTATTTCCAAGAGCACTCGTTAATGATTTAACTTTAGCTTCCAAGTTTTCATTAACCAGTTTCAACTCACTTAAATTTTTATTCGAGTCCTGAAGGTCACGTAATAATTTTTCTCTTTCAAGTTCAAGCTCATTCACCTTTTCAAAATGACTTTATTAACCTTTTTAATTTTGAGACTCTCTTCAAACAGTTCACGATAAGACTTGTAAATGTCGGTCTCATCCTCATACTCTTATTCAGATTGTTTACTCTCATCATCTCTTTCAACCTTCTCAATCTCATGGTCATATTCTATTGTAGCAGCTAAGGTGAAGGTCATGAAATTTTGTACATCCTCACCACCATGTCTCACTCTGAGAACTAGAATCTGACTCCTCCTCACTCAGGGTCACGACTAAATCCTTCCGTCATTCTTTATCCGAACTCCTCTTCAAATTAGGACATTCATTCCTAATGTGACCATACCCCCTACACTCATGGCATTGAGCATATTAAGATTTCTTAACAGAAGTCCTAGAGGTGTTTTTCTCGCTTCTACCTCTTAAGAGTTTATTAGGGACATCTCTTTTTCGCTCTTGAGGCTTTCTCTTATTTCTCATTACCTTTTGAAATTTTTTAATGAAATAAATTATTTCATCGTCCCTAAGAGTCTCAGTATCAGTGGACTCGCTCTCCTCTTCTCTTATAGTGTTCATGGCGACGGATTTAACCTTTAGATTGTAAGATGGTGAGTTCATAAGTTTGAAGTAATCCTACGAGTTCTTCAATCTTAACAGTGTCTAAATCCTTACTTTCTTCTATCGCAGTAACCTTAGGTCTAAACTACTTGAGCATGGATCTAAGGACTTTTCTTACGATTTTGGACTCGAGGATCTTTTTGCCTAAATTAAAGCTAGAGTTGACTATGTCATTTAGCTTCCCATAGAATTCATGAAACGATTCATCGTCCTTCATTCTAATATCTTCAAACTTAGTGCTTAATATTTGCAATTTAGAATTTTTAACCATTTTAGTTCCCTCGTATGTGGTTTCTAAGATATCCCAAACTTCGTTGGTAGTTTCACACATTGAGAGTCTCCTAAATTCTTCCGCAGACACAGCCATGAACGGGCATGAAGGCCATTACTGCTCCAATTACACTCATCTAAGTTAGTTTTAGTCCATAGTGAGATATTGGTGGATGTGACTATACTAGCTACAATTGTTGAAGGTGGAGCCCACCCATTTTGAACGCTAATCCAAATATTTTCATCCAATGCCTTAAGGAAAGCTCTCATCCGAACTTTCCAGTAGGCATAAGTACTTTCGTCAAAGAACGGAGGTGCGGACATACACTGACTCATCTAGAATATATAAAAAGGGTCAAGAATCGATTTCAGGCTTTGATACTAATTGAAATTTACGTAGTTTGACCCTAACAATACCTAGAGGGTGTGAATAGGTATGAAAGTGGAATTTAAACTATGTTTATATTTAATCAGCAACAAGTCACTAATTAAATTTTAATTCTAGATGACTAAACATGCATATCAGTTTTTTCTATGTTTGAATACAGCAAATATGATAACCAATAAATCACCAGTAATGAAAGCAGCAAATCTACACACGATATGATCACAGAGAAACCCAACTGAGAAAAGCTCCGAGTACTTTGTCAGTTAATCCACTATAAACGATTCAAATACTTACGGTCTACCAGACTAGACTATGACACGTACTATCTGATCTCCCAATTGAAGTTCTTACAACTCTCTTGGGAATTGTGCTCCCCTGCACCAATCCTTAGTTGCAGTTTTCAAAGTTCTCTTGGAATTTGCTCCCCGCACCACTCCTAGCCTTGCGGAATAATCTATCTCATGTGGATCGCGAAGAACACCATGTTCTTCATCGACTGGAACTCCATTCAACTTCTCTCGATCTTTAACAACTTTGACAGATGTGGAGGAAGGAACGATTTAGTATTTGAATTATGAATGTGATGTTTTTTTCTCACCAAAACAAACTCACATGACGAGGGTTGAAAGATGGAATGTGTATGAATTATCTCTGATGAAACTCTTTCAATGATCAACCTTGTAAATTCATGTTCAGATGTGTTTTGGTATTCATAGGTAGGTTAGTAAAGTAATGGGCCGGGGAAAGAGCCTTTAAAAAGCGAAATAAATTTTTTTCAGATAACACTATCGCTCGAGCGAGGGCTCAACAACAGTCGAGTGAAGGAGGTTCTACTTTTAACAATCGAGCCAATTCATGGTGACAATCTAACGAAAATCTGCTTCGTGTTTTCCTTTTTTTGTCATTCTCGAACCCTAGACCTAAAAACCCTAATTTCATATAATTGCACATTACTCTTTGAATTTTTACAACATTTACAATTAAGTCCCTTTTGTTTATAGAATTGTCAATTAGATAATTTAAAACCTAACAGTATGGTTTTTAGGTCTAGGGTTCGAGAATGGGAAAAGAAAAAGAAATGGCGCGGAGTTTCGCTAGACTGTCGTCAAAGCTTGACTCGAGCTTCAAAAATAGAAATATTGTCGCTAAACTGTCGCCTCTCTTTCACTTGAACGAAAAGCGGTTGTTTGACTATCGCTGAGCCCTCGCTCGAGTGGCAGTGTTGTCCGGGAAATTTTTAATTCATTTTTTAAAAGCTTTTTCCTCGGCTCATTCATTCTATAACCTACCTATAAATACTCTAAAACTACATAACATATTTTACAAGGTTGAACATTGAGAGAAACATATGCTGTGAGATCTTCTTCATATATTTGGTTTCAACCTTCGTCCTATAATTGGTTTTTGATGAGAAAAACATCTGATACACAATCCAAATACCAAACTGCTGCTTCCTCCATATCTATCTGAAAATCAAGGGAAGGTGACTGAAGTTCCAGTTGGTGAAGAACACAGTATTCTTCCTGCATCCACAAGAGATAGGCGATTCCACAAAACTAGGAGTTACTGCCGGGTTGTAGAATCCATGAGAGTTTTGGAAATTGCAGTTGCGAATTAGTGTAGGAGCACAGAATCTAGGAGAGTTGTAGGAATTGCAGTCAGCAGATCAGATAGTACATGTCGTCATATAGTCTGGTAGACCGTAAGTTAAAGAATCGTTTATAGTGGATTGTTGACTAGGAAAGTGCCCGACACTTTTACCCAGTTGGGTTTCTCCATGATCATTCTTGTGTTTCTTTATTGCTTACTTTATCTGCAGTATTTAAACATAAGAAAAATTGATTTGCATGTTTAACCATCTAGAATAATAATTAAATTATTGACTTGTTGCTATTTAATTCTTAAGTTATTTTAATTCTGCATTATTACCTATTCACCCCTCNGAATTGCAGTCAGCAGATCAGATAGTACATGTCGTCATATAGTCTGGTAGACCGTAAGTTAAAGAATCGTTTATAGTGGATTGTTGACTAGGAAAGTGCCCGACACTTTTACCCAGTTGGGTTTCTCCATGATCATTCTTGTGTTTCTTTATTGCTTACTTTATCTGCAGTATTTAAACATAAGAAAAATTGATTTGCATGTTTAACCATCTAGAATAATAATTAAATTATTGACTTGTTGCTATTTAATTCTTAAGTTATTTTAATTCTGCATTATTACCTATTCACCCCTCTCTAGGTATTGTTAGGGTCGAACTACACAACTTTCAGTATAGGCCAATGAAGATTTTATAGTAAAACGTTATCAACCATGTAAAAACAAATGGCTTTTCTTAAAAGACATAAAGTTATGGACATATTGTAACGGTAAATATATCATGACATTACAACAAAACTTTGATTTATTCATTTCTATTTTTTGCATACGTGGTGAATGTAAAAATTGAGCCTTAATTGTGAAGTAAGAGCTAGTATATATATATGAACATTATTTATATCTTACCGAATTCTTTTATATAACTTTGTGAATCGGTGATAATTAGGCCAAATATGTTTTTAGCAATTAAACTTTTTCTAGCGAAGTACGTTTTTAGTAGAATTTTATTAAAAAATTTATCTTCGCATAAATTCCACTAAAATGGTGGGCTTTGAGATCTAGATTCAACAAGGTCAACACATCTGGGCTGTCTTGATCTTGATTTTCTTAAAATATTGCGATCAAAATGTTAATATTGAATTTAATGTTAAAACTCAGCACGTCCTTCCCAGAAATTTCACAATGCATAGCAACATATATTAGATAATAATATGATTTCTTAACTTTGACCATTTCCTTCCTAGTGAAGAACTCCAAGCCACCAAATTTTCATATGCTTAAAGAAAGCTGCACATTATTCTGATTGGCTGGACATAAATAGTTGAAAATAAGTTTTTGATGTGTTCATTTGCTATTAGGTTGATGATGAAGCTGCTTGTTTCTTGTCCCGATGGCTGCCGTCTATAGATTACTATAAATGGGAGAGCTGCCTCATTTTGGTTAGTGTGTGTGTGTGTGTGTGTGGTCTGATATTTTTGAGAGAATGCATTGTGATCAGTTTTGAGAAGTGTGTTCTGATCAGTTTTTTAATAGGAGAGCTGCCTCATTATGGTTAGTGTGTGTGTGGTCTGATATTTTTGAGAGAATGCATTCTGATCAGTTTTTTAGGTGTGTGTTTGATCAGTTTTGAGTGTGTGAGAGCTTCAACTCCTTGTTATGTGAGTGCATGAAAATAATAGCTTTGTTTTGAGTGATTGCTGCTAAGTTCCCTGTATTTGTTTTGATTTAATAGCTTCAACTCCTTGTTTTGATTTATCCCATTTTAAGTGCCAACATTTGGTATCAGAGATTGACGATCAATGTCAAGATGCTGCTCATAGGTTCCTTGCTCGTGCACAGTAAGAAATTGTGAAGTTCGTTGGTGTGAGACCACGCTTTCTTGAGAGTATACAAGAACATATACTAAGCCATGATGGCGGACTTACTCTCTACCCCCGGAGATATTAAGAGGTTGAACAACAATTACAAATATTGGCTTACCTGTTTAGAGTCCCATTTGCATGGACAAGGACTATGGGAGTTGGTGGTAGCGAAACAGCACCCTCTTCTGTAGAGGATGCGCAGGCACTTGAGAAATGAGATATGAAAGTTGGCAAAGCTGTGTACGTTCTAAAGACAACAGTAGATGAAGAGCATTTGGAGCATATAAAAGATATAGAGACACCACAAAGGGGATACATATGAAGCTTTCTTTTATAGAACTAATGACATGGCTTTAGACGTTGGAAAATGAATTGATGATGATGTCGCGGCGGAATTAGTCTATCGGGCAATATTTTACAAGGTAAAGTGTCTTTGCCACAAAATCTCAAAATTAGATTCTGAATCTAAAATCAGTGAACAGAGGATGAGGAGAATGATTATTAGTGGCTTAAAACCTGAGTATAACAGATTAATTACGGCGATTCATGGTTGGTCGACACAACCATCTTCATATGAGCTTGAAAGTATCTTAGCTAGCCAAGAAATTCTTAGTTCACATGGAGCAGAACGTCGTCAAAAAATGAGGAAAATGCACTCTTTAGTACTAGAAGAAGAGGAAAGTCAAGCAAAAATATTGCAGCAACATCAAAGAGCAAAGATAAAGAAAATCAATGGCAGGCCCATGAAAGGTTGCACTACCAATCAGGGGAAGCTCGGAACATCCAACAAAAAGATGATCGTTACTCAAGACAGAAAAATCCTTTTGGTATCACATGTTATAATTGTTGTTACGAAGGACACTATGCAAAAGATTGCCAAGTGAAGAAAAGGTTTGCCCAAGGAAACTCTGTGACGTCAAATGAGCAGCAATGGGTGACCAAAGTTAAAGAAGAATGGATTTTTGAAACTTCCTTCACAGCAATAAATCTTGATGATGAAGTCTACTTAGGAGAAAAAGTAGATTTTGAAGATGAAGTTGTTCAAGATAGTTCTATTCCAGCAACAAATACAGAAAAAACTCTCATCATAAATAGATCAGGAGTGCATTGCCAGAAAAATTATATCGTTGATTCTGGGTGTTCAAATCACATGACTGAAGATAAAGAAAAATTATTTGGCATGTCAAATCATAAAGGCAACAGGGTTGTTTTGACAACTAATAACTTGAGATTGCCAATCACTCACATCACTAGTACAGTGATAGTGTCACGCCTCAACCTACATGAAGTACAACTTCGTGAAATTTATTGGGTACAAGGGATGAAGAAGAATTTATTGTCAGTATCAAGTGTTTGGTCCTGAAGATTTCAAAAATGTGAAGATTATAGAAGAATCAATTTTGGAAGGGCAACAAATGGAATCTATCTATGTTATGTTAGCGGAATCTATATATGTTGAAAAGACACGGAATAACGATACTCTGGATTTATGATATGCAAGGTTAGGACATGTTAGTTATCAAAAACTGAGAATTATAATGAACTAGTAATTACACAATGGACTTTCTCAACCTGAAGTTTGAGAAGTTAACGTTTGTTCATGATGTTAGTATGCAAAGCACATCAGTTTCCATTTGAAAAGTCAAAGTTCAGAGCCAGAGCAACACTAGAGCTGATTTCCTCATGTTTGGCCCAGTAAAGGATGCATCCATTAGTGGTTGTCAATATACAGTGACTTTTGAAGTTTTTGCAAAACTTGTAAAATATCGAGAGAAGGAGAGCTGAAGAAGAACCTTTTGGCGGGAAAAATTGTTATCCCAATTTCATATCAAAACCGTGACTTTTGTACAATATTTATAGAAAAGACAAATGAATGAAAAGACTAAAATAACCTCCTACTATAGACAGATTTTCCAATACTCCCCCACAAGATGGGAGATGTATATTCAAAACTCCCCTCTTGATTATCAAATGTTTAAAACGAATTTCTCCTAATGGTTTTGTCAATACATCTGCCAATTGATCTTGAGAGGAAACATGTGGCATTTTAACTTCTCCAGCTTGAACCTTATCTTTTACAAGGTGGCAATCAATCTCTATATGTTTTGTTCTTTCACGGTAAAAGGGTTATTGGCAATATGGATTGCTAATTTACTATCACAAAATAATAGAGCTGCTTTATCATGTTTGATGCCAAGATCACCAAGAATTTTTTTCAATCAGCTTAATTCACATACGCCTGCAACCATGAATCTGTACTCTGCCTTTGCTGATGATCTAGAGACATTAGGATGTTTCTTTGAACTCCAAGACGCCAATGAATTACCTAGAAAAAAAAATATCCAGTGAGCGATCTCCTAGTATCTGAGCAAGCAGCCCAATAAGCATCACAAAGCCTTTGAGAATCATGTCAAATTTTCTCTCAAACAGCAGACCCTGTGTTGTTGTTCCCTTTAAATATCTTAGCCATGATGAGCAGCTTCCAAATGTGGCTGCCTTGGTGATTGGAGAAACTGGCTAAGTACCTACACAACATAAGAAAGATCTGGTTTGGTTATAGTTAAGTATATGATCCTTACTATCAATCTCCTATATATGCTGGCATCTTCAATAAATTCCCTTTGATCTTTACTCAACTTTAAATTCTATGGCAAAGAGTATTTTGCAAGCTTGGCTCCAAGGTACCTTGCATTAGCCAACACGTCTAGAGTATACTTCATTTGATTAACAGAGATTCCACTTGATGATCTTGCTTTCTCAAGCCCAAGAAAATACTTCAAAACTCCTAATTCTTTTAATCTAAATTGTTCATTCAATTCTTTCTTGAATTTCTCAATGTATGACAAATCATTCCCTGCTATGATGATATCGTCCACATAAATGAGCAAAACCGTGAATGATCCCTTTTCTTGTTTGCTGAACAGAGAATAGTCAGATTTTGACTGCTTAAACCCTTGTGAAATAATGTATGAAGTGAGCTTGGTGTTCCATTGTCAAGATGCCTGTTTGAGTCCATAAATGGACATGTTCAATTTATAGACCAATTATTTTCCACACTCCCCCTGCTGCTCATATCCCTTAGGCATCCACATGTAAACCTCCTCATCAAGGTCACCATGGAAGAATACATTGTTGATATCTAATTGATGAGGGTGCCAACATTTATTGGCAGCAATAGCCAGTAAGGACTTTACAGTTACTGGCTTAGCAATACTAGCTTAGCAACAGGGGAGAAGGTCTCTTTATAGTCTAATCCAGCTTATTGCGTGAATCCTTTTGCAACAAGCCTGGCCTTCTTCCTCTCTTCAGTCCCGTCAGAATTTAACTTAACTTTAAAAACCCACTTGCAAGCCACATGCCTTTTATGTGTAGGTAGAGGAGTAACAGTCCAAGTGTTATTTGAAACCAAAGCCTGATACTCAGTTTCCATTGCCTTACACCATTTTGGACACTTAGCAACCTCTTCATATGTTCTGGGCTCATACATTGTAGATAAGGTAAGTGAAATACCTTTTGTGGGTTGCTGACAATCTACCATAGTCCAGAAATTCAGCAATGGGATACTGCTTGCCACCCAAGTTCTCTTTCCATGGATTGTGATTGTAAAGTAGGAACTTGAGTTGCAAGACTGCAGTGATGATCTTGAAGATAGGATGGGGCTCTTTTAGGTCTGCTAGATTGTCTGATGGGTACAACAGGAGTTGGAGTAAGAACATGTATTGAAGAGGACTCAAGAGATCAAATGAATTTTGAGCTGAATTGATAGGAGAGTTGATATCAGTAGGAATAGATTCATTACCAGAACTTGGAACTGATATATCAGGCAGTGATTCATCACTTTGAATTGGAAAAAGAGATGAGTTAAATGGCAAAGAGACATCAGACTTGGACAATGAAGCTAGAAATTTGGGATGATGAAATGGAACAATATTCTCATGGAATTTGACATCTCTAGAGGTAAAAAGAACATTGTTTATCAGATTATATAGTTCGAATTCCTTCATGCCATAAGGGTAGCCAATAAAAATACATGGAATGGCTCTAGGATCAGACTTGGTACGGTTTCTTTTTATGCTTGAGGCATAGCAAAGACATCCAAACACCATGAGGTGTGAATATGTTGATGGTGCTTGATGAAGCATCTCATAGGGTGTTTTATTTTCCAGAATCAAGGTAGGGGTTCTGTTGATCAAATACGTAGCAGCAAGAATAGTTTCCCGCAGAACTTGTGAGGTAAATTGGCTTGAAATTTTATGGCTCTGGCAATGTTTAACAAATGTTGGTGTTTTCTCTCCACTACCCCATTTTGTTGAGAGGTTTCAACACAGCTTAGTTGGTGGATGATGCCATTGGATTCGAAGAAATCATTTATATGGATTCAGATCCATTATCTAATCCAAGAATTTTTATTTTGCAGTCAAAATGAGTAAAAATCATATGATAGAAGGAGTGAATAATAGGTCTAGTTTGAGATTTATCTCTCATTTGGTAGGTCCAAGTCATTCTAGTATGATCATCAACAATGGTTAGAAAAAATCTAAAACCATCTAATGAGGGAACTGAATAAGGTCCCCCTATGTCGCAATGAATAATATCAAACCTCTTGGAAGCTCTAGTTTCACTTTTTGGAAATAATAATCTATGTTGTCTGGCTATAGGACAAACGGTACAATGTAAATGCTTGTTGAATGTGATGGTTGGAACCAAATTATGTAAAATAGACAGTTTGGGAATAGGAAGATGTCCCATACGAGAATGTCATAGATCAATATCAACGTTCACATTGAGATTACTTATGGAATTACAAGAAAAATGTATTGCTATATTACATTGTAATCTAAAATCAGAATTGCTATTGGAATTAAGAAAGACATGAGAATTGTTTTCAGAAATATCAGTGTGTTGAAGACCAGAATGGAGACAACTGATTGAAGGTTTGTCATGAAGTTGTTGAGCACAAGTTTGGAAAGCATATGGTCTATCTTCAAGTTTGCCCACTCCAATCATCCTCCATGTCAAAAGATCCTAGACAAAGCAATAATGATGCAAAAATATCAAGAAGCAATTATGTTTAAGTGTTAACTTGCTAGCTGAAATCAAACTAAATGTGAAACAAGGTACCACCAATACTTCTATTAGAACCAATGTATCAGACAGCCTGATTGTTCCAACATGTGTAGCTTTAACAGCATCACCATTAGGTAATCTAACAATAGCATTAACTTTGTGAGATATAGAGGTTAAATGCGGAATGGAACATACCATATGTTCTGAAGCACCAATATCCATAATCCATCTTGCTGCACCAATTTTAGTTTTAGAACAAAAGTAATTACCTGTGAAGGCAAAAGCATCTGGTACAGAATAATCAATGGTAGGTGCATCCTGAGATTGTGACTAAGTTTGTGCCCGTGGAAAATTATTTATCTGCCCTTTCAACTGAGGAACCAACATTTACATTGTTCTGAAGTAATTGTAAGGTTTGATAGGGATTTCATAACACTACTCTGATTAACATCATAGGATTGTCCAACAACATTTGCTACTACATTTTTTCCTTTAGCAAATCGATGTCAAGGAGGATACCCTACCAATTTGAAACATTTTGCCTTAAGATGTCCAGGCAAACCACAATAACTGCAAATAGGTCTGTCCTTTCACTGATTCTGAATAAATCTAACATTCTTTTGGCCTCCATTAGATCTTTGTCCAACATTATTAGCAAAGGTAGATGGCTCAAAATTCTGTTGCCTTTTTGTGACAACCTCATTTTGCCTTTCATCTTGCAAAATCATTTGCCGGCTTCAACATCGATGTCTCTATTGTTTGGCATTCAATCCACTCCACAATTCCACGTGATCGAGATTTGTCATCTGCAACCAAATCAGCTAACTTCGTTAATACATTGCACATTTGCTCATATCTAACTTGGTTTGGAGTACTAATCCAACCATCATAATTGATCGGCACCTTAGTGTACGGTCTACTAACATCTTTCCTCCATCTACATAGTATGTACCTCTCAGGAATTAATTTAACCTGATTTCGGATCAAAACTGCGATTGCGTGCTTGCAAATAATTCCTCTGAACTCAAACAAGTGACAACTGCACTCGAACTCACATTCATCCTTACACAGGTGCACTTTAAATGTAGTTGTCCTCATATAGTCATTGACAATAACATCCTTGCGTACGTCGTACGTAGTAAACGTGTTCGTGCAAATTGTAATCTTCGAGCATCTTATTCCAACATTGCTCAAACTCTTTACAACTTTGCACATCATACACAACAAATTTTTTAGGTAGCTTTTTAGAATATGTCACAAGCACCATCTTTGCTTTGTGTTCGGAAACACGAGTTCAATTGCATTTTGCATAGCACGATCTTGATCTATAATTATTCCATTTAGTGCTTGGTCATGCCTACATTGAAGCCACGTCCTAAATAGCCATACGAAAGTCCTTTCATCCTCATTTGAGACCAAACCACATCATAGAAGAGTTGATTGTCCATGATGGTTCACGCCCAACAAATGGAACGAATGACATTTCGTAATTGTTAGTCAAGTACGTGGTGTCAAATGTAATTACATCAACGAATTCCTTACACGCTTGCCTGCATCTATTATCTTCCCAAAATACGTTCCTCAGTCGAGCATCGTCATCCAAGTCTATGCTAAAATAGAAGCCAAGACTAGTTGCTTGCATCTTGGAAAAACACGCTTGTATTGCAACGGCGGGCACAATAATTTCTATTTCTTCAGCTACGTTGTATCCTTCTGATCGTCCTCTTCGGATGAAAGAATTCGCAAATAACCTACATTGATGAAAAATAGACAATAATCAATTTAAGTCAAACGACTATTGAAGTACTTTTCACATGACTGATTGCCTAGTATATGGACAATAACAAGCCTATCATGCTAAAGACACTAGTTTTATAGTGCAAATTTATACAAATAGATTTACACTTCTGTCAAGAAGACAGCACGTTAATTCTATTACTATTTCTTCATTTCCTAGTAAATTGGTGTCGACTTCTTTGCATATATACCAATCTACGCAATCTACTATTCACTCTACTAGTAATAATGTTATCTCCAAATTATTGCCTTTTCGTCTTCTAATTTTTGGTTATTTTTCTATGGGTATGTTTGATTTTATAAATTCCCAAATGGGTGGGTGTTAAAATTTTGTTTAGCTTGCTGATTGAGGAAAGGGAACTCTTGGTAATCAGGCGTGGTAAGGGGTTTGTTGGAATTGGCTATGTTGTTGTTATAGTTTCCAGCCCTTTTGGAGGTGTTATATGCCTATCACGGGTTCAAAACTAACGACACTAGTTTTAAAGTGCAAAATTATAAAAATAAAAAAAACGGAACTTGAAAATTAGGTTCAAAAAAATCTTACCCATGTCGTCGTCGGCATTGAGGTTGCCGGCCTAGGAGTTATCGGCTTCGGTTTCCTCGACAGGTTCATCATAAAATTGCTCACTTTCAACCGCGAAAGATGGAGATAACGTCGTCGGGTTCGGTTTAACCTCCTGTCGACGCCGACGTCGAAGAAGCCAACATCGTCTGATGTGTTTTGCCATGATTTCATTTCAGTTTTCAAATGGCTATCTAAGGGTTATGCTGCACATTTGATTTTAGAGTGTAAGTGAAATGGACATATGTGGGAAAGAAAGGCAACTTTTGTTCTTTTTTCCACTTTTATTATTATTATTATTTTTGCTAGCTGCCGAGATATTGACTTTTCAAACACTTCTGCCACATCAACAGCTATAAGAAATTCGATAATGTATTACGTACATGTAAAAAATTAATTTTCATGTTCCAAATTTGATTTGAAAAAAAAAATTAAACTTTGGTCGGAAATACGGATATGGAAAAGGTAGGCGGCAACGGCTACCACCAAACCTGAGGCGGAGTGCTGCAATGGTGACAGTGGCCGTTGTTCCTTGCAAGCGGCGTTTGTCGTCATTGTTAACAACAACTATAAACTGCTGGTTGTTGCAGTAACGCCATGCCTTGATGCCGGTTTCAGGGATAGTATCGAGCCTCTGTTTAACTAAGGCGGCACTGCCTTCAGAAAGGGACAAGATAGATGAAAGAGGGTGAACAAAATTTAGGGCTTCCATTTTCGGATGATTGGATGCGGGGCCTCTGTTGCAGTTTAAGAAATTGCAGGCCCTGCTTTCAAAATGAGTTGGTTTGGGTTTGTAATTTTAAAATGGAGAGCTTACTTGCAATTTGAGAAAATGGAAAGGTCTGATTGTAATATATAATAAGGGTCATAATGCAATTTTCAAAAGCAATTTTGAGTAATGATTTAAATTTGTTTTTCAAAAGGTTTGACCTATATTTTCAATTATGGTCCAAATTAAAATTTTATTTAAAATTCACAAGTTTTTATATTATTGTTAAAATTACATTTTAACTTAAATATAAAATTTTGACCATAAATTGATTTTTTTTTTACTTAGGAGTTTTATCCTAAATTAAAATATTAATTCAATTTGCCCTAAAATCTTGGAACTAGAGTTGGATTCTAATTTAGCATTAAATTAGAATTTTGATTTTAACTAAATTCTCCCACATAGAATTTTTTATGGAATTAGATTTCGACTCTAAGTTGATATTTAAATAAAATTTGATTTTAATTTGATAAATTCGCCCTGTAATTTTGGAATTAGAGTTGGACTTTTTTATATTTAATTAGAATTTGATTATAATTAAATTCTCTCATCCTAAAATTTGTCTTGAAATTAGAAAGGACTCTAACATGTATTTACTTAAAATTTGATTTTAATTAAATAGTCTCGTCCTATAATTGTAATATTAATATGGTTAATTAATTGTTTAATTATTCCGATCCATTTAAGTAAATTAGTTGTGATGACCTTAGTTGCGAGAAACTTGAAACATATTTGCATATGATATTAGAATTATATAAGAAAGCAATTATATGATGAATATTTCATTATTGGATGATTATGGACTCGACCATGTGAATGTGTTGAATGGTTAGTTCTACTCTTATTGCATTTTGGGCCTGCGAGCCCATATTTATTTTGGACATGTGAGTCCATTATAATTATTCGAGGCATGCATGTCTCATTATTTAAGCTTGCATGCCAACTAATAGAGGATACATATTTTAGCTAGACTAATTGAAGATGCAAGAAGTTGATGAGGCCATAAAGATAGAGCATTGTATGAGTCAATGCAGTACTCAAACTGATCAACTAGTATTTCTTATGACTCGAGAATGCTAGATAGTATAAGTCTATAATCATCCACACTATTATATGTATATTTATTTGCATGCTAGATATATGATAAAATACGTATAATTATCATGAAGATACCTTTGCATGAAAAACCCCTCACTAAAATATTATGTCGATATTCTTATTTGTCTTCCATCACTATAGTAAAAAATGAGAGTCCTAAATCGATATCAGCTTGTTGAGTATACTAAAGGTTGGTCTATTAGGGATATATTTGACACTATGAAATATTAGATATTTTTGAATGATATGTTCGACTTAACTAAAATTTATCTTTTGTTGAGTACACTCGAGAAGATAAATTCTAAAGGCGTGTTAAGCTAATAAATAAAATATGTAAAGATAAAGAGTTGTCGCTTAATAATTTGGGAGTTGTATGGAGATACAATTGATAATAATATCTACCAGAATATTTTTATTAAAGATTGTCGAGTACACTTAAAGTTTTTATATAACAAATGAGGTCCTAACCCACTAGGAGTTAATTATGGATTTCATAAATTTATGTAAGAGGGTCATAATTTATGAGTTAAATAGTGAGAGCATAATTAATTTAATAGAAGATTACGTTAAATATATTGATGCATTTTATATATTTTTCTTTTGATTTTTGTTACTTAAATTTATTGAATTATGAGTAATCACATGTATATGAGAGGTATAATGGAGGTCAACAACCAATCCAAATATTCTTGAATGACCCCGCAATTTGAGGATTGTTCTCAGACATGAGAAAATTGATGTCTTCGAGTAACCCTTTCCAAATATAATTGTTGATTACTCGACTAAGGAAGAAATGGCTATATAATAAATATAGTGATGACGATAGTACTGCAACATGAACACAATGATTTTTCATCTCAATGAGTTGAATGATGAACAATTACATATGGAAATGGCAGCGGATCTTTAGTCAGTACTCAAGTACTAAAGGTGATTGACAACATTGACAAATTGTCTCAATTGGATGTAGTCATGGACCATCAACAAAGTATTGACTTGGTTCTCTAATATCTGACAAAGAGTTATTCATATTTAATTATTATTCTTGATATGAATAAGCTCAAATGCACATACAATGAGTTAAACATGCTTAAAAAGTTTGAGCCCAATATCAAAGTTTGTAGTAGGCAAGTCTAGGACATTGATTCCTCTAAGGGTACTAAGATGAAGTTTAAGAGAGGTTTTGGGAAAGCATCTAAAATGCTAAGGCAGATAAGGAAAATAAGGACATTATCAAGTCTGAGACCCTTGATATCATTTGATATTATTTTGGAATGAATGGTCATTGGAAGAAAAACTGCAAGGCTTATCTCTTGTTCATTATTTTTTGGGTATTAAATACCAGATATGAATTTCATATTTGTATAAATATGCGGAAAGTAAATAGAAGTAGACTACTACAAAAGGAAGAAGTTGACCTGCACATTGGAAATGAGTAAATATTGCTGCATTGCCTGTAGTAGTATACTTTTTTATCATTGTGTTTAAATTTAGTATTAGAATTAGAGAAATCTTTCACACTATTACCAAGAACATTATTTAAATTTCATGATTGGACATAAATTATTTTAATGTTAAAGACAATTGTTGTTCCTTGTATCTTGATAAGATATTAATAGTTATGGTAAATTATAAAATGATATTTATATTCTAAATAATGGATATTCTATTATGAATAAAGAAATTAAAAGATATAGAAGTGATAACCTAAATATTACCTATATCTAGTATTACAAGCTTTGTCACATAAATAAAAAACACAATTCCAAATTACATAGAGTTGGATATTTAGGGTCAATTTTGAATCATTAGACAAATGTGAATCATGTGTATTAGACAAGTTAACTAAATTCTCTTTTACTTGAAAATAAGAAAATGCCGCATAATTACTAGGCCTAATTCATGATGAAGTATGTGGACCCATGTCAATTAATGGTAGATAAGGTTTCTATTATTCCATCATATTTACTAATGACTATTTAAAAAGTGGTCATGTATACTTGGTGGAATTCAAGTATGAAGCTCTTGAAAGGGTTAAAGGGATTGATGAAACTCAACTATATTTCAATCGTTGAAATTGTGATGGAGAAGCGACTTAATTTATAGAGATAGATTTAGAACATTGCTTGACTTATCCCAATCTACCTAAATAAAATTTTATATGAAGAAAGTGATTGAGAATTCAAAGATACACTAATTCTAACTTCGAATAAGGTTAGAAGATAGCAAGTCTCAATATGAACATATGTTTACTCTTAGTAATTGAGCGGTTGAAAGGTTCTAAACATGAAACAACTTTTAATTCAATAACAAAATCCTAGTACACCACTACTTCAGAAGTAGCAAAGAGTTGCGTTTTGGATTGATAAGTTCATTAATAAACTTAGAGCAAAGGTTGACTAATGAACTTAGATCAATAAGTTCCTAATATTGTAGATCCCATACCTTTATACTATTGTAGCAATAGAGTCATCGCACAAGTGCAGGAATTAAGATCTTATCAATGATCCAAACGTGTGTTAATGCAGTATTATCTCATCAGAGAGATAACTAAAAGAAATAACGTAAAGAAAGAACGAATTCCTACAAGTTATAATATTGCAGATCCATTGACAAATGATTGTCAAAATATAAATATGATTGTCATTTAGACTCTTATGATATAGGTACATAAGTGATTGGATATAGTGCAAGTGAGAGTTTGTAGATGTTATGCCCTAGATCCAAATGATTTTGGGCATAAACATTTTTAATATATAATTAATGTATTTTTTTTTTATCCATGACAGGTCTATTATTTAATTAAAATAATATTTTATTAATTTAAATAGAGTTCGTAGATTCAAGTTTTAATCATTTGTTAGTTACAATGCGTTGTGATTGTGAGATACAAATTATATATGATCGAATCTTAAATCATCCTTGATCGTAAGTAATAGGCGAGATACAAACATGTTTATTATGAATAGACCACTACGTGTGGCATTCTATTACTTATGAAGTAAGTAGCTCACATCATAGTTAAAGTATGGTTACATTTAAATGAACATGTGAGTGTTTTGTTGTAAGAATAAAACATTGGAGATCATCTAGAGAGACTCCACATAACTAACTATCTGAGTTCCAGTAGTTTGTCTCTAACATTCGATAATGGCATTGGTCTTTTAACTTGAAGTTATCATAGTGCCTTTTATTAGGACAATAATGCTTTGGTGATGCTAGATGTTACTCTACCAAGAGTCGTTAATACAACATCGGTTGAGTATGTCAAGAATGATATGAAGGTTGTGAATGATTAGTAGATAATTCATCATTGTTAGATAGTAAAAGATTATGATTTACATTTCATTTGGTTAAGTTGATAACGAAATCCTTGACCAATGTGTACTCAGAAGTCAAAAAGAGTTTTTGACTTACATTGACTTAATATTGGAATGAAAGATATGAATGATTATCGAGATTGATACATTTCATGTCTCGCAATTGATCGAATCATATTGACGAATGGATTATAGTTTCATTAATAACAAACAAGTTTGGTTTTGTCATACCACGTGACTTTTTCATCACATGTGTTGTCCTAATACATTGGTAGATGTCAATATGAGCCGACAAATATGAATTAATTAATCTAGGTAAATTAATGATAAATTAAAATGGTGCTTTAAGTTATCTTATTTTGATTAGAACATTGTTAAATATCGTGATTGGGAACCTAATGGATTAGACACAAAAAAGAGAACTAAAAAAATGAAATATACTTATTAATTAATTGACAAGTGTTGAATAATTAATTAATTAATTAATTGAGTTACTAATTAATGAGCCAAATTAATTAATTAGATTAGTAAATTAATGGACATTGTTTAATTAATTAGATTAATTGAACCGTGTTAAGTCTAAAATTGTAATTGACAATTTCCAAAATCAAAATCATATTTTAGTTGAATTGTATTAGGAGTTAATTGATCTGTAATCAAAGTCAAACTAAGTTTAATAAAGTCTCAAGTTATTGTAAAAATAGTTTGAGGTTGATAGAATCCAAAAAGAAGTCAAAGAAATCCAATATGAAAATCAATATTTGGAATTGAAGAAGTTGATATCGAAAATGATGTTTTTTTGCTAGCCTGTTGCCCAGATGGAACTCGAGCGATAGAAGCAGAACCCCGCCGCCCACCTAATGCTAGACTAGCACTCATGCGGCACGCGAGTCGCTCACCTAGCACTCGAGCAGCAGTTGATATCCAACAATCATGTTTTGCTTCAAATACTTGATTTTAAACCCCTTTTCATTCCAGACACTATCACTTATATATGTCTAACCCCATGAACGTCCCAAAGGGGTTTGAATAATAAGTGTTGAATAATAATTATTCCATAGAGATCATTCATTTGAAGATCCAAAACATTCCTTGATTTCTAGATTCAACTACCATTAATTATTTTATCCGTAAATTCAACCAAACATTGTTTTGTTGATCGAGCTATATACTTACACATCCAACCACTGTTTAAAACACAATAGATCGTAGATCAAACACCAAACCTACCTTCGCCAATTAGCATTCAAAATTGCTAGAGTTTTGGGAAGAGGCGTTTGGGGTTTCGATGCTAAAGAACGAGGTTCGTTCTTGGAGGTCCACGGAGAAAAAATGATACTGGGGTCGTGAATTGGTGTGTGGAGCACGCAGTCGAGCCGGATCAAGGTGATAATAGGAAGAAGGTCCCAAGGGACTAAGGATTAGTACGATGTAGACCATATCGTAAGTATCATCATTTATAGTGAATTGTTGACCGACAAACTATCTATAATTTTTTATCCTTTGCGAAGAGTTTTCTCCGTGATCATATTAGTGCTATTTATTTCTTTTTATTTATAAATTGAGATATTCAAATTCAAGATAAATTAACTTGGTTGATCTAATCATCTAGAAACAATTAAGAAGTGCCTTGTTACTTTTAATTTTATAATCCTGCATGTTAGGTCTAAATAAAACATTAAATTGAAACTTTCAAGTGGTATGAGAGTCTTATTTACAACCCTTGACCTAATTGTCTAAATCAGACAGTCATTCTCTTTGATAGTAGTAATTATGCCTATTGTAAGGTTAGAATGAGTGATTTTCTTAAGTGAATGGATGAGCGGGTTATGATGAGTGTTTAGAATGGTTGGACTGCCCCTACTACCACTATTGCAGATGTAGTTACCCTAATCGATATTTCTACTTAGTCTAAGGTTAATTTAGATGAGTGTAACTCGAATAGTAAAACCGTTCATGCTTTATTTATGGTTGTGTCACCTAAAGATTTTATCGTGTGTCGATATGTGAAACTGCTAAATAAGTTTGAAATATTCTTGAAACTACACGTGAGGGAACTAAGGCCATTAAGAACACTAAATTGCACATGTTGACTACTAGATTTGAGGAAATTAGGACCAAAGATAATGAGTCTTATGATGATTTCTTTGCTAAACTGAATGATACAGTCAACTGCTTGACAATGGATGTTCTTCACAATATATGAATTTTCACTTTCCTTGACAGATGGGTTAGCCACAGGTTTCTAATTTTGAGTACTTTTCCTCCATTTTTAAGTTCTTGATATATTATAAAAGTCAAGAACAAATTGATGTTAGTTTATTATGTTCTCAAAATAATAAAAGCACTCTTAATCAACACCCCCTCCTGAACACAGGAGAAGTCTTCGCAATGGATCTTGTGTAGATGTGAAATGAAAATTGTTATGAAGCTTGTTTTTTTGTTTATTTAAAATATGGGGTTTTTGGTTTCTTTTGTAATTTTTTTGTAATGTGGATAGTGAATTATGAAAATTATACTATTTCTCGATTTTTCATGTAGTATTTTATCATGATGTGTTCTAGTGTAATATAAGTTGGAATTTTTTGATTTTGTTATTGGTTTAAAATTGGGATGTGTATATATGTTGTGGAAGAAGAAGAACATATCAACTGTTCAAATGTTTGAATATAATCTTGAATTTGATTAACTTTGTGTAATACAACCCTGGATTCAGAAAGAGGTAGAAGCAGAAAGTATATCAGTAGAGGAAGAAAGCAAATCAGATGAGGTAGAAATAAACCAGAAGAAGCAGAAAGACCAGAAATCACACATAAAATTGTACTGCTTCAAAAACTAAGTTATTTTACAAATCCACATCAAATATTGACTTATTTGTCTAAAAATTAAATTGAAAGCATGAATATTCAACTTATCTATGTGAAATTTTTAGTACAAAGGTGTGCAGAGACTTCTACTATTTACAAAAACGTGATAATAGTGTAAATTATTGATTTGGCCTGTTAGTTCCTCTTCCACTTCTTTTAAACAAACACGATCTTAAGTAAATTTGTGGAGTTGAAGACACAAAAATTCCCTTTGAGTTTTTATTCATTCTGGCCGTCTAAACTGTTTTTTAACAGACAAACTAACATATATAGACACAGCTCTTTCACAATGTTTAGGTGATTTGGGCTTTCGTTCTGTATAAGGGCTGAATATTTTGCATAATGATGAAATCATTGGGTAAAGAGAGAGGGGAAACCACCCTTGAAGAAATCCCCAATCTCTCTCAACCCTAATTCATTGATTCTGAGCTAATGGTGATATGTTCATGAGCTAGAAGTTCGAATTTATACTGCCCCACAATTCCCTAAAAAATGTCAAACGGGAGATAAATGGTAAAAAAGGATCCTTCACCTCGTCCTCTTCCCACCTAAGCAAGATGGGATGGGATGAAAAAATCCTCAATAGGGTAAGAATGAGAAATGACTTATACCCGCCATATTGTTATTCCTAAAAAAATATTAGGTTTTTAACAGATTTTGATAGTTGAGAATAAAATACTTCACCATACGAGTATAATCATTTAAAATTAAGGATTTCATCGATTCATGTGGAAACAAACGTACAAAAAAATTATAATATGAGCCTTTTTAACTTTTCCATGAGCTCATTAGCCCTCGACATCAATTCCACATACACCATGCATCAATGTCAAGCCTATGTCCATGTTCAAACATGTTGATCTGCTACTAGTAACATATCCTCTATTAGACACCTAGCGCATGACATGATGATGTGAATATCTTACTCAAGAGCTTCATCATTGTCTCTCATAAAGAGGGACATGTTTTCGACTTTAAGAACATGTTTTCGACTTTAAGAAATTAGTTGAGTCTATTCCACCTTTTGTACAATATTTTCTCAAATGACCAATTTGTCCACAATTCCAAAAATTTACTTTCTACTTCATAAAGTTATTCTTTTCCATTTTTGAGCAACATATAATGAGTTTTCATATAAAATTTTACTTTCACCCAACCTTCTCCTTTTCAAAAATTAATTTACTTGTAAATTCTGTTAAATTCAGTTTCTTTCAAAGATAGGTTTGAGTTGCCTCGTCAAAAGATGGGATGTACCAATTTAGTCTTAACGTTTTGTGCTTATCATCAACTTTTAACTCCAATAACTTCCAATTTAGAAATGATCACATTGTGAACACACATTAGTAACTATCAAAGATTTCAATAAATGAAAATTTGTTAAAACCATGTAGAATTTCACTCAAACAAACACCTAAGTATTATAGGAAAAATAGTACAATTAATTTTAACAGTCTTCATTTTTTAATTTTTGAACATCTCATAAATAGAACAAGAAAAATTAGGATGGTAAACTTACAATTTTTTTCTCCTAAAAACTCTCTAGTCACAATCATGTAAACAAAATAGAAAGAAGTTGCATATATACTACCAAATTAACCTATTTTTTCTCCCAAAAGTTCCAAGTATACTGATTGAAGTGAACACAATTTCTACCATTTTTTTTTTCCAAAGAGTCCAAATCCCAACACTAATCGCCCATGGCATACTTCTGAGTCCAACTCCTTGCAATGGCTTCATACTCCTTCTTGTCTGTCTTGTACATGTAAGCAATCTCAGGCACCAAAGGATCATCAACGACTGGATCCGCCAACAAAGCAGAAATCATAAGTAGCACCTAAAATTGGAAGACCAAACAATTCAGTTCCATTAGAAAGTTGAACTTGAATTAGCGAGCCATTGCAATTGAAGTAGCAGTTTATTCACTGTAGGAAAAAAATAAAAACGTCTTTTGGGATATTGGATCCCTTATCTCAGCAACCAGATCAACAAGTTTTCAAGATTCTGGAATAATTTTATCTCTGCGCTGGAACCTGAAGGTTCCTTCCATGTTGACCTTAAAAAGTACATTAGGAAAAAGTAAGTAAAGATTGAGAAAAAAGGGAGAGAAGAAAATGAAGATCAGTGGTGTTGGAAAACTTGGTGTACCTAAGAATCCAAGTGAGACACTTAAGCGGTTATTTGTCGATTTTTGTAAATAAGAAAATAATATACATATGTGGTGGCAATATAGCCAGACACCACTTGGTTCACAACCACCATCTATTCCTCAACCTCACTGATGGAAGTTTTAGGGTGGGGAATGTTGTTCCGGGTGTATATGATAGCGATAAATTGTTGTTTATGTAATCAAACAAACAAAGTTTAATCCGCAAGATATATATATATATATATATAGTTGGAAAACTGTAGTATGAAAAACTAAAAATGCAGTCAATAAGTAAGAAGAAGAAGAAGAAGAAAATCATAATCCGAGGTAAGTGATGACACTTTCTCCTTAAGACAATATTTCCCCACAATGGTGCTCACGGTTGTTAGCACTTGTCTCCCAAGATACAACGAATTCAACTTGTGGTAGTAGCACATCAAACTACAAGTTACAGCGAACTTTCGATGGAGTTTCTGTCTACAGAGAAGAAAATGGTTTTGGAGTGTTTCCTTAGTCAATTTTCCACACAGCTTCCTCCATTTTCTTCCCAACTTTCGACCGTAATTTCTCATTTATCCGAAATTGGTTTTGATGTTCCAAATAAACCACGACGATCTACTCAACAAGTAGAACAAGTTGATTTATTTACTTTTGTAATTTGACCATCAGATCAAATCCGAATATTTGGCTGAAATTAACACGAAAATCACTTTTTCAAGTTTTGGTTTTGTCACTTAACCAAATTTCAATATTTTAAAACCAATTTCGAATAGGGAAAAGGATGTGAGTTTGGAATAAGATGTTCAAATTGATTTTATTTTTTTAAATAAAAAAGGTTAAATTGGTAGAGGTAGAAGGTCCAGTATATGAGAATTTAACTTTTCAACCGAGAGTTTGCAGGTTTATATGTCAAGAATTTGGGGAAGTTTGTAGAAAAAGTGAGTACTAATTCAAGCATTCATTCACATACTTCCCTTTTTATCATAGAATTTCATTGCAGAAGAGTGAAAATGAGCCCAAGCAAGCCAAACTTTTATTTTTGGTATTATAATAAAAACGAGCACAATGATCTAAAGGAGACTATCAATGCAATTGGAACTAAAGTTTTGGGCATTAATGTTCTGACTTATTTCATCATGTATGGGGCAGATATTAACTTATTTCATTATGTAAGTGGAATCCAAATGAACAATTTCAACAGGTTGGGAACCCACGCTAGAATTTTCTCTTATTTTCAAGAAGTTTAGTACCTACGCAAAATTCAGTAAGGCCCCCAACAACAGAGATTTAGAAAACAAACCTTGGAAATGGTTAGGGCAAGACTGTACTCCTCGAACATTGCAGGGCATATGGTTCCATTTTTGTTGATATTTGGGTGGAAAACTTTTGTTATAAACGCAATCTACAAAATTCATTGAAACGGAAACTTCCATTATTTAAAAAATGAGCTATGCGTGATGGAACAGTCAATATCAGAAATTACTTGCAGCAGATAATATTTGTTACGTTTAAAATATGAAAGAATGGAAAGTCAAAATACAGTGGGATGAATAAATAGCATAATTGACACACCATAGGCGTCTTAAAAGGGTAATCCCGTGGAAAATGGATGTTAAGTAGGAAAACTCCACCGGCATACGGACTGTCCCCAGGACCGATGATAGTAGCTTGCCAATGGAACAAGTCCCTGTCTACAGGACCTGAAATTTATGTGCAGAAATAAATGAAACTTATGATGCATTACAGATGATTACCAAAAGGTAAAAGTATACTCGTGAACATATTTAAATATTCAATGCTGGTTTTCATGATGTATAATCAAATTAATGATCAGTTTGTCCCACAAAAATGACTACCATTATTTTGTAATTTGTTGATAGTTTTCAAACACTAAAATCATGACTGTAAATGGACATATTTGCTTCAAACCAGCAGTTAAATTTGAAGTAATGTCTTAGGAAATAAATATCGAATCTAATTTCATTGAATTCAACATTTTATGATAAAAATGGGCTGCAAATTTAGTTTTTACTTTTAGGCTTTGAAAATTTCGTTTATGGTCAAAATGCATTACATTGTTTGTGAGACAGTGAAATATTCACAGTTGAAACCTAACAAAAACGAAATTTAGTCATTTAAAGAATTTATAGAATTGATCTCCATATCAGAATTTGGAAACGATGGATAGAGAAAAACCATTTGCAATTGAAATTATCGTCTAAGTGTATATATCATTTTACGAAAGAGAAAAGGAACCTTATTAAAATAATGTGTATGTATACACAAGTTCACAATCTCCTTCTGAGTCTCACCCTCGATAAATTTTATCAATTATCAAACTTCAATAAGAACACCCCCATCTAGCCAAAAATAAGCAAATTCAACTCAATCAAATTGAGGAAATATCACATAAAACCAATAAAAATGAGTATAATTCTGGCAAGTCCCATCAGAATCCACAACTTTACTGTGAAAATAAAGCTCCGAATAAAGAATTTCTTAACACATATCAACCCCTCCCCCCACCCCCCACCCCAAAAAGGAGAGATTTGAACTAAGTCATAATAAATTAATATTCATCACGAACAAAAGAAACCTGTTGGAAATAAATAATTATGAGAAGAAAGGCTACAGAGAAAACATAAGAATTTCTCCAAAGGATTGTATTCTATGGCTTGGCTCAATGAAATATCTCAAGCGCCTTTTATATGTACAAAGGGTCTCCAAATACATTGTATAAATTCAAGAGACTAATTAATGACTTTTCCTACATACTATGGATAGTAGGATACAAAGAACCATATGGATACATGAATAAAATAAATACATAAATATTAAATAAGCTAATTCATGTATTAAAATTAATTTCCAACATTCATGAATCAAGTTTNAAATCAGTTTTAAATAACTTTGACAAGAAGTACAATAAATTAACGAAGTCAAGAAGAAACATAAGAAAGTGCAAATGATCATTATATAAATTGTTGGAAATAAATAATTACGGGAAGAAAGGCTATAGAGAAAACACAAGAATTTCTCCAAAAGATATTTGTATTTTATGGCTTGGCTCAATCAAAATGTCTCAAGCACAAGGCCTTTTCCAGGTACAAAGGGTCCCCAAATACATTGTATAAATTCAAGAGACTAATTAATGATATCTCCTACATACTATGAATAATAGGATACAAAGACCCATATGGATACATGAATAAAATAAATACATAAATATTAAATAAGCTAATTCATGTATTAAAATTAATTTCCAACATTCATGAATCAAGTTTTTATTTCCAACAAAACCAGGTACAAAAATATGTGAAAAATATTCTCTTTTTTGCTTCTTGTTTTACCCTTGGGAATTATATAGTAATATACCAGCACTGATAGAGGCAGGAGGATCTCTCTGAATATCCTTGAGCTCCTTCAAGATCCGCCTTGCCGCACCTCCCTGTGGTTCATTCACACACAAAAAAAAATACCCAGATCCACCTCAAAAACCTATAGCATTTTAAATTTCTGGAAAAAAAAAAATAAAGAAAAGAAACCCTTCAAAAAGGAAGCCCATCAAATCAATTCCACAAGAATCTGCATACATAGACTAAGAGTCTGAAATTTTACCATATAAAGTTTTGATTCCCCTGCTGGCTTTTGGTAGAGGGGGTGATCTGAGGAGAAGGAATATAAGCCAATATTATTTTTTCCATTTTGAATGGAGGAATTGTAATCTAAAATTAAACAGAAATCTATTTATTCCTAAACCCTATATTCACCATTAGTGCTGGAGGAGGCTATGTAAGAACTGTTACTTGAATCTAATCTTGAATTCCTTCTTCCATTATCAACATTTTGTTCTTCTCTTGGCAAACTCAAGGATAGTTCGTCAAAATCCAGTGATATGGAAATGGAACTGGAGCTTGTGCTTCTTGAATCGGCTCGGGCCACTTCACGATCCTGCTCTCGCTGCAGCACAGCTCTCACCAACCTTTCCCAGTTGTCATAATTCCTAGACATCTCTGTTTCAGCTTTAAAAACTCCAAAATAAACACAATGTTCAACTATGGATATTGATTGCCTGTACACAAGCAAAATTTATACAAGTGCAGAAATATTTTTCACATTCCAATTTACAAACATGGAACAAGAATCTTTTCGTAATCTTTGATTTATATTGTTCCAGAAACAAAATATAGACGATGTGGGGCAGCACACAATTTACAGCTTATACAAACAATTTCCCAGAAACCACACTCACAATTTCTTGATTGAAAGTAAAAGTAAGATAATAGTGTGGAGAAATCAATATCTACAGTGATTTTTCGAGGAGTTTGATCCAGATATGATCTCTCTCATAAAGCTAGGCATTATTTTTTTTTTATTTTGAAAGCGGAGAAATCAATATAGTTGATGTATGAGTAAATAATAAATTAGAGTGTCTTAGTCTGGATGAGCAATACAATGAAATTTTCAAAATCATTTTCACATAAAAAAACCTTCTCAACTGCAAATCACATTTTATCGTTTGAGACACGAAAACATTAATATTTTCACAATCTTGGATTATATCATTCGAGAACAAAAAAGTATATCGAACACTAAATTTACAGCTTAGAAAAGCAATATGGCTATATTTGAGTCCCATTCTGTGTAAAAAAAAAAGTGCGTGGTTGAAAATGAAATTGAAAAAAAATAAATTTTTAGAAATTAATGCTCAAAACCGTTGACAGAGAAAACATCGAAGAGGATGTGACATTGGTATCTGAAGCACATGTTAGAGCAGTGGTGAAGGGAAAGAGAGACGTACGCGGTAGCGTGGGTTTCGTGTTGGACAGAGTGAGGAAGAGCGGTTCTGAGAGAGAGAGAGAGAGAGAGACGTGGGTTTGAATAATTTTACGTGGACGGTGCACATTAATGAATAATTTTACGTGGACGGTGCACATTAATTGAGTCAATGATTTTAGTTGATATAATAAATTTATTTATATTAATTTTAAAAAAAAAAGTAATTACCACCTGATTTCTGAAAATTAAAATTCATCCCCTTATTTTTGAAATGTAAACTTGAAAACTATGATGTTAGGTAGTTTTACCTCTATATATATACATATATAGGCAAGTTTGTCTTAATTTTAAATAAAAGGTTATTTTTTAAAGTAACTTGTCCAAATAAATAATTTACTTTCACCAATTGCATTTTTTAATAAACGGCGAGCAAGCAAACGTGCAAATAATTACAAAACCTGATTATTGTATTACAATGTGGAGGTGACCTTAATTAATGTTGATTATGGTGTTATGATTAGCTTAATATAGTGCTATATGGCCATTTCCTTTTATTCTTTTGAATATTTCGTCCCGTTGCTTAAATTAGTCTTGTTCTTATCAACATGCTCAATGAAGGCAATTTTATTAATTACATTTATCCATCATAATGTTTAGACACGACAAAACTCTCAGGCTTACGAGATCGTTAACAATTAATAATATAATGAGAAAAATATTTGTCAGAGAAAAGATTTATTAAATATATCTAAATTAATCTACTAATTAACTAAATATGCGATATATATGTTGAAATTCCAAATCCACTTATTATTAGTTTCTTTTCAATTCTCGACTTATGTAATTCAGTGTGATATATGTAATCATGACAATCGATAATTCAATTTTATTTAACTATCTCTCTCGAGATGAGCTTAACATATTCTAAGCACAACCTGATTATATTTTTATTTCAAATTCTTATGCAAAGTAATGCATTTAATTATACGATTATCTATATGATTACATATGTCATATATGTTATTCATAACATGTATCACCAGTGTGTTGAAATTTCAAAGTTGTGAACATATTGCTCACAATGCTACAACAAGCAACTAATTACCTAATTGGTAATCAAATAATTAAATGATTTAATAAAACATACAATATTAATCAAAAACACAGTGTAACTAAACTACTTGATTTTTGAATTAAAAATAAATAATGATAGGGTTCATCTTCATCCCAACACAAAAGATATATAGTTTAATAGGTTTCGAAAGATAAAATAACAAAGGAATTGAAAAATCATCGACCTGAATTTATAAATACGAGAAGTAGATGTGAAATCTATTTCTTGATCTTCAATCCCAAGCTTGATTCTTCTAATTCTTGATATAATTTGGCTTCAATAATTCCTTGTGAGATTTGATTCACCTAAAAACCAATATGAGAAAAAATTACGTATAGAGGAGAAAATTCACTATATCAAAAATGATTACAAAATGTGTGACTAGTCTGAATATACATAATATAATAAAACTCTAATATATAATGAAGTCCTAATAAAACAAGTCTATCATATAATGGAGTCATAGAATAATAGATCCATGACCACGGGATCTGGCCTCTCCGCTACCACCAAGACCCTCTTTTTTGTCCATATTGTAGTTTCACCACAAATGCCATACCACGAGTTTTTTATGGATCGGGTCAAACAGAATTAGAGTCACCGTACTCTAACAACAACCGTAGAGAAGTCACAACAATGAAACACTTTTCTACTTAAATTATACGTTCTGTATATCAAAAGATATGACCACTTCATTCTCTAGCTAAAATACTTTTATCGTTTCCATCTAAAAATACGTTATAACTTGAATATCGAAGGAGCAACCAAAAAGTTCCTTCCTTTTCTCTTCTATATAGTTAAGGAGCTTTTGACATTAGTGCAAAGTTAATCATATTTCGCTCATGACAATAGATTTTGCTGAAGCTAATTTGATCTATTTATTTTTGTCATAAACGCTGGTCAAACTCATTGGACAAGACAATGTCAGCGACACATGACAAATCAATCTTCAACAAATTGTTTATTATACCCTTAATGAAAAATGAAGTAATTTTTTTTGAATTTGTTACTAATTTCGAAAAGAAGAAATAACTTTCATGAGAAGCTTTAATGTTCTCGGTATTTTAAAAGTTGTTATCGACAATTGAACCACATTTATCTTGATACTTCATTTATCTAGAACGGGATTTCATTCCAAAAATGAGAGTTCTCTACATTTCATATAATTCTTGACATTTGAAATGTAGTTCTCGATATTTTATACTTGTGTCAATGAGAAATATAGCATTTATTGTGATTTGATGTGCGTACTTTTGAAATAAGTAGAGTGGGTTATGTGTCAAATTTTTATTGGCTAACAAAATATTTAATTGTACACACATTTGTCTTTACTGTGGAATTATAAATTATTAACAAGGGTATTTTGGTCTAAAATATTGCAAAATAGATATTGAATAAATTTTGAATATTTTTACAAATGACTATGTGAAAGTGGACATTTTTTTGTAATTTCCTCATTGCGATTTATTGAATAGGGGAGAAGAGAATTTCTTAAAATCGAGGTCCCTGATTGGATGGCCAAACCCATTTGACACCACTATCGTCGTCCATTTTCCTTTTGACATTAGCAAATGTTTACCAAGATTGAGCCAATAAATAATCAAATTTCTTATTTTTGTGATCAACTTTTATCAATTGTCATCTAGAAAAGCATATTGTACATGATTTGAGGGAGAAAATGAAAATACTTCGTGAGGATGAAAGACATTTCAATTGTAGAAAACAATTTAAAGATCAAACTAACACCCATACACATTCATAGTAATTCACCCTTCTCTTTCTTTCCATGAGTTTTGGACTTTAGTCTATATTTGAGAAGTGTTCAAAAATGAATTATGTTATATAGAATCACTAGTGCTATAAAACTAATTTAGATGACATTAAGTAATAGATCCAAATAAAATTAGAATTACGTGATACATATTATATTCTTGATTTAATGTCATTTAGTGAAATCCATACTGGTATTGTAAAACAAATATTTATCTTATAATTATTAATATTGATGAACACTCTTGATCAAACCACTATCTATTCACACTTTCATAGGATCATAATAAAACTCACTTTTTCACAACTTATTTCTATTTGTTTAGAAACAATTCTCAAACATATTCTTAGTCCGCCCAATTATTGCTCCAAGGATGGATTAAAGGAACTCATACACAAAGTGAAAAGATCAAAGTAATTGGAAGCAAGAGTCCCTCCCCCGTACATACCAAATACTCACTCCGTCCCAAATATATAGGTTGAGTTTCCTTTT